>JAUPMH010136907.1:0-11066 GCA_032270665.1 Metridium farcimen
GAAAAATCGAAAATTGACATTTTTTCGTGAAAATCAATTTCCAAAAAAAGGAAAATTGAAATTTCGACAAACACAAAGCAATTTTTCTTGTTTTAAAAATCAAATGGCCGGAAGGTACACGGACCATAAATATCATATCATTTGTTGATCTTAAAATAAGAAAGATATATAATCCTCTTTCATTATTGTGATTCTTATTGTAACATATATAATAATAATACAATTGAGATAATTTAAATAATTTTATACAATAAAAAATAGGTGATCATATAATACTGATTTTACAGACAAGAAAAACTATCTAGAAATACCGAAAACAAAACATTATGGCCAAAAGTGCAAGTACTGAGATAAAACCGAACATTAGCAAAGAGCCAAAGGAAGGTTCTAGTAGTATATTTAAATTATAATTAAAGTTTGTTGTATTGAGTTCCTAAGTAAACCTTTATCATCCGGCCGGCTGCATGATAAACCATGCTTAGAGATATAGAGACAGCCATAACAACTAGAGATATTAATATTGGATGCATCGGACTGAGGTCTGTATATAGACAGCGAGTCCTTTCAAAGGAACAATTAAGATGATCAATGACGTCAGTTGAGAAGGGAATGTTTTAAAAAGGTTGTCACTCTATAGCTATTATCTGAAAGATTGCTATACTAACACTTGCCTATGGTTTACACAAACAACAAGAAATAACTGAGGTGCATGGCAGTTGGTGAGGGTAGAGGACAAGAGTATATATTTTTGGAGAGATGAGATACATGGTTGGGGAGGGGAGATAAGGCGAATGGTTGGGAAGGGACGATAAGATAAGGTGAATGGTTGGGGAGGGGAGGGGGAGATGAGGCTGGGGAGCATGGCTGGGGAGGGGAGATAAGGCGAATGGTTGGGAAGGGACGATAAGATATAAGGTGAAAGGTTGGGGAGGCCTAGGGGGAGATCAGGCTGGGGAGCATGGTTGGGGAGGGGAGATAAGGTGAATGGTTTGGAAGGGACGATAAGATATAAGGTGAATGGTTGGGGAAGGACGATAAGATACTTGGTCGGGGAGGGGAGGTGCATGGCTAAGAAAGATCTCGCATGATCGGAAAGGAGAGAAGGTGCATAGTTGAGAAGGGGAGATAAGCTGCATGGTTTGGGAGGGGAGATGAGGTACGTGGACAAACCTTTTCAAAACCAGCGAAAAATATAAAAACACATCTATGAAGCGTCTTTTAATAGTTCAAAGGCCGATGGAAGTGGATCCACTTCACAAATCTAAAAGGTTGAAATAGATAAGTGCATAGAGGGAGGGAAACGAGACAGGACATGAGGCAGTCTTCGGATTCTTAACCACTCGAAATCAAGACTAACTGAATTTCGATTCTTCAGAAAATCAACATAGAGATAATTCGAAATTTGACAAAGGATTAATTCAAGATCATCGAGACCGCAGGACTTTCAAAAGTGACTATAGTAAGAGTAGCACATGGGTGATATGGGAATGGATAATAAATCAACACTAATAACCCGGTAATTGGCATCAACGTGTCGCTGTTGTTAATATAGTTCACGGCAAGGCTTGGTTTGCTTCTCAGTTGGGGGGCATATTTCAGTAATGTTACCAGCTGTAGGTATAGATCACCCCTACCACTTGGACAAAGGGAGTGAGGTTTAATTATCCAAGATGATACTAGCCTGAGAAAACAGACATTCCTTTGCTCCTCTCCCCCGCGAAACTGTTTTCTCAGGCTAACATGATACATACATGCAAACAGATAAGTTGCTGGAATACTAATCGACGTGAGATTGTTCAAGGAGCATCTTAATTTTAGCAACGCCGACTCTCTTACAATGTACAGATAGTCCTCGAGGTTTTGAAAACGAAATCTTAATCAGCTTGTGTTGTAATACTCACTGGCGCCTTATGTGCCGTATAAGCCAAAACCGAAAGAGAATAACATAAGCAAAGTAAAAAATAGTATAGCTTATCCGGCGATGAGAAAAGAGTGTTTCTTGACGTTTCTGACGCCAGTCCTCGCTTCGCATGTCTGAGTGGAATGATTAACGTCGGCAAGTGACAAATCTCTTATTTATGTTAGGAGAACTATATATAGTCGGTATTACAACGTGAACACGAGGCTAGCCAGACAACAATAGATGGTTGCTATATTCCGATTTGGCAATGACAAAAGTTTGACAATTACAAAAAAAAAACCGTTTATTCATTACCTTCAGATATATGTATAAATATATATAAAAACATAAATTACAATTTTGTTTAGTAAAAGACAGAAGATAAGGTACAGGCTACCTATAATAACCATTGAATGGCTAACCAAGATAGATAGCTTACAGAAGTAATTTAACATACTTTAAAATTATTATAAAATAGAAAATAATGAAACGGGGGGAAAGAGCATTACATATAAACTGAACTTTAACTGCATCAATATAAATATTTATTAAAATTATGGATAGGAAAGGGATAAAGTATGAATTTTGATATATACACATATAAGGTACAAAAATATGTACAATCAATATACATGATCATGAAAACTAAGCTAATATAGTGAAAGAGAATGCTAGATAGAATCAGTTGGGTTGGTAAGATGCGTCACAGGTTCTTAGTAGATTATTATTAAGCAGTTTATCCTTATATTTAGTTCTGCTCAACTTTTTCGTAGATTCACTTCTTTTTTATACAGATCATTAAACATCGATATAACAATAAAACAATCAGTTTTAAAAAAAGACAAAAAAAGAACATCATCGAGTTCAAAATAAGGATCAAAATATTCATTCAATAACTGCCTTCGTTCAAAAACAAACTCAAAACAATCCGTTATGATTCTTGGCTATTTTTTCGTGTTACTTTTGTAAAGCGCACCGAGATTTCATGGAGTGCGCTACAGAAGAAATTGATTATTATTATTATTATTTGCATGAAACTGTTATGAGACAAGCTTTGCTAGCAGGTGCTTTATTGACTGACTTATCGCAAAAAATCATTGCTAGAGAACAGCGCCCTTTGCTAGAACTTTCTGGAAACGATTCGTGACAAGAGAATGACAACCCACTGAACAGTTTAATTATAAATGAAAGGTAACAACGTGGTTGGACAGAGACCAAAATATTATCACTTAAAGAACATATGAGACGATATTTGAATTTGAATTGAGATCTTCTTTTATAAGTAGTGAGATTTGAACAAAGTATAATATATTGGATCAGCGTGATTAGATAGAACGTACGTCTATTTTACTGGTCCTTTTCACTAGTGGTAAGTCAGTCATGCTATATAATTTAACTCCATCATTTGTCTAATTACAAGTTTAAATGCTATTATATTTCTGACTGATGAAGTGTGTAACGTCAAATAGCCATTTTGGTATGGAACCGTGAATATATGTGAATAACATTTATGGAATTGTTAAAATATAATTCGTATTTTTTGCGCAGAAACCCGGCCACTTGGGGCTATGAATCTCAACAGCCAAATAATTTCAAATATAAAAATAACTTCCAGTGCTCTTTTCAAAAGGTTTTCAAAGGCAAAATGTCATTCCAAGACTGAAAGGAATTATGGGTACATGTATATCACCAATGATTGACGTACGTGATTAGAACTCAACGAAAGCCTCTATTTCTTGACGAATTTCACGACTGTTAATGTTTTGGATAGATGTGCATCCATTATTCGTTCTCTTAGATCTAACCCGACCTCTTGATTGCCACCGGCAAGATCTTATAGAAATATAAGAAATACTATAGTTATAAACATATAAACAGATCAATACTATACATACCGATATAGATTTCGAAAATAGCTAAAGTATTGGCTACTGGTTAACCATATATACTGTAAAATAGAAAAAGTAAATACACCTGTTTTAATCATCGTTGTCGCAGTCGAAGCTACAGTCAAAACTACTGCAAAGGATGTCGGTATCAACATAATTTTTCATACTTTCGTTTACACCACTGCAATTGTAATTAATTAACGTATTTATAAAATTCTACTACTCATATACTTATTCTTGTAAATCTTATAGTATTATTAGGAGGGCAATAGTGAAACCTACTGGGCAACCAGTAACTATGTTAACCCTGTGTACTGCTTCGAAAACACGTCGCCGCGACACTACTTTCACTCATTTTGTTGCTGCGACCTGACGTACGAATTCAAACCGGTTTAAATTTGTGCGACGTGTCGCGGGGACAAAATTCTGTCGCGGGGAAAAAAAGACGCATCATCATCATCAACGTTTTATGGTCATATAGCACAAACACATACAACCATAATATGCGCATGTAACATTCTTTGTAGCTTGAGCATAGACCACTTTCATAAATACCATAATATGTAGCAGAAAATGATTTTTCGAGTAAACAGATATGATTTTAGCATTGTCATATGAAAGAACCACCTGAAATAGGCATGTTTGGAAGGTTTTGATATGCTTTGGCTAAAATATCAAAGAAGTTATGCTCAATGAAAAATGTAGAGATTTGTATGTAATTTTCTGCCGAGGCCTTTGATGCATGCCTCGTTTTGGTGTTTTTCTGATTATTCAAACTCTTATAGCTTCTTGCAAATTTAATCGTTTTTTCTCAAACTTTCACAAGTCATTGTTATGGTGAATGCCTATCATATGATAGCTTTCTTTCTCTTAAAACATCAATTTTAATAATTATGATAATCAGTGGCGGCCATTTATGAAAGTCGTCTATTATATGGATTGTAGCTTGAATTTGGTGTAACTGAAAATGGTTGATCTTCCACCGATAGGAATTGTGGAAGCTCATTAAATTCCAAATCCATTATTATAACCACGCTTGAATATTAACGCTTACTTTTGAAATATTGTTATCTGTAATTCAGTACCATTTATTCAAGGTTGATTTAAAGGAGCCGTCTCAACCACGAGACTTTGCGCGCCGTGTACGCCATTTTTGATGCCATCGAAAATACACCATTTAGTCTTTTAGACAAAACGCAACGTTGGCGAAAGCTCGCTTTGCAAACATTTAAACAATTATAGAGGCGCGCAAAGCATCGTGGTTAAGATGACTCAATTTTTGAGCAATGCATTTTGAATTCTGTATACTCCCATAATTCCTTTCGGTCTCAGATCAACCATTTCCAGAAGATCAATGTTGATTGAAAAAGGTGTATCGTTAAAGCAATCGGATCGGAATAGACATTATCACAGTGGCTAAAAATACCAACGAGGCATTTTAGCCAGTTTTAAATTAAGACGATTGAGCTTATCTCATAAAATTGAAACAGGAAGTGGAATGAGTGGATGATATAAAATAGCTCTTAATATGAAAAATATAATAAAGTCAGATCAAATCAGCGGTAAAAATTCGACAAAAATATTCTACAAACAAATAATATATTTAAAAATGTTGAATTTTTCATGTCATGTCATATTAAAATACAAATTGGTTTGACTCTAAATTTAATCAAAATCAGGCCAGAGTCAAACCAATTTGTATTTTAGAATATAAATGCTTCCAGTAATACATAAACAAATTAATTGATAGTAATGCAGTTATAAACAAATCTATTTTTTAGAAAGTAAATATAAGAACATGAATATGACCTCCACTAAGGTTTTCGGCCAATCCAAGGGGCCGTTTTAACTTTACATGGAGATAGGGTAACCCTCCTAGCAGGGCTAACTCTTTTGTTTGCCCAGAGAAAAGAAAACAATAAGAGTTAGCCCTACAGCTAGGGTAACCCTATCTCATGTAAACGGCCCCTGAAACATCAACTGTCAAGTGAGAAAGAAAAGCAAATCAAATTGTACATGCATGTAAATGCCGGAAACAAATACAACATATAAGATCAACTTGATAACATTGTACCTGCAATTTTCCCATATCGTAAGGAATATATATCTTATAGTACTTGACATCTACTCATGTACGGTCAGACTGCTCCGTCACGCAAAGCCGAAGTTATGACAAAAGCCATGTTAAATTGATGATTTAACCTTTGGATGTGCTTTAGAATGTCATATAAAAGAAAGCATACCTTTCTATGCAGTTCTCAGCGTGATAAAAAGGAAAAAAAGATATATTTACATACTGACGTAGCCGAAAGCGTTCACTTTGTACATGAAAAACCGTCTCTTTCGTTGGTTTGTAGAAAATTAACTTAATAATTTAGAACATGTCATTTTTGTGAATTTCGAAAGCAAATTAACCAAGTTGGCTGAGATACGACTCTAGTGACGTCACGGAAGGTTGGCCCGATGTAATAGACTATCCAATGTCAATTTAACGCTAGAAGAGCTCGGATCGCTTGCTGAAGTGGAGTCTTTTGTAAAACCTCGTCATGGAAATTTACGAGGCTAGATATGACTTCCAAGACGATGCAGAGGCCCTTCTCAGCTTAAAAAGAGGCGATAAGTTTTATATTGTTGATAAGACAAATGATGGTTGGTGGACAGCGAGAAGACTAGATGATAATGAATTGGGATATGTCCCTTCGACGTATGTCCAAGTAAGATTACTGTTTATTTAAAGGCAATATGCTTAGATATTAACTGTTGATTCAATACTCATAATATAATAACTTTTAGATACGGTATTCTCTTGTTTTTCATAATGTTTCTTGACATGATAACAGTACAATTTTTAACTCATTAAATATATCCTGCGAGCTCAGGGGGTATTTTTCTCATAAGCTTATTCATCATTTGTATTGAGCCATTTTACATTTTAAAAAATGTTTAAAATGTTACTTTATTCGCAGTTTTGGCCTGTTATTAGAAACTAAAAGCTTCATTAAAAGAATTCAATTAATCGCGGGAAAATATTTATTATTTTACATGCAGTGAAACACATCTCTAAATTGATTGTAATCGATGAAAAGTGTTGCACGAAACTAGAGTTCATGCAGTCGACATTTTACCAAAGATCACGAAATTCACCATAGCGTTTTGTGAAGTCATTTTGTGGTTATGAGTAAAACAAGGAATTTTGAGTGATTCCTCTGTTGTAGACACGATGTTTTTTTTTACCAACTATTAAACAAGCATAGTTAATTTTACATTTTGTTCGAAAAATCTTACCCAAATAAAATGATGTCGAAGTGTTATTGAGTGTAAAGACGCATTTCACACCAGATTATCGCCAAGTTAAATTTTCATAGTTTTTTTTTTAATCCATTTATAGTTGTTGATTTTGCAAAGCTCTTTCGTTGACGTAATGTCGTTGACTATTAACACATAGAAACAGTGTTAGAAAATATAATTTAGATTCTTTTTTTTGAAAAATTACATTCGGTAAATAAAGATATATGAGTCATTAGCAAAGCTGGTCATACACGTTTCCATGGTAGCTATTGTTCTATATGACCTGCAGTAGTGAGTTTAACACAACGAAGGCGGAAGCCGAACTAATGTTTCAGATTCTGAACCAAGCGGCCTTTTATTCCAAGGTTTAATAGGGAAAAAGTAAAAATTTAAAGAATTCCCATTATATCTGTAAACGGCCGCTTCATTCAGACAATCCATTATTAATGATCACACAGGAGAAATTATACAAATTCAGGCACGTTTCTTGCTTAATTTGTCCAATTACAACATTGCAGTCCACTGTCCAATCACATTGACCAGGTCTTTGACAACAAAATACAACCAACACTTTATAGGCGAGTCACTCAAACTAAGAATTCGCAAATTAAAGGATTAAAGGTTTGTGTTTTTACATTTTATATAAATTTAAATTCAAAGCAATTGATTCAACAGTTGATATGAGTGTTTTCCGGGTGTTTTGTGATGATTTGGAAATCAGAATCGAGAACAATTTTACCATTTCCTGGTCTTGCCTAATGTGTATTATCTGAAATCAAACATGATAAAATTTCGAGATTCAGGACTCCAAAGTTTACTTATTAGTCGGCGTCTGAGTTTCCTGACGTTCTCTTGTTTACATTTTCCAGTCGAATGCTTTTTGCACGTGTGTAATTTGAATATCTCGAAAGGCAAAACAAACTCCACAGGAAACTTCCAGTTTTGTGACCAAATTAGGAGACGCCATTGTGTAGCGCGCGTAACAAACGTTTGCTCAACTACTGATCGATAGATTGATTGCTCATCAAGGAAGACATTTGAAGCAATACTACAAAGAACTACGAAAACTAATTTAGCCGCTACAGTTCTACAGTTTAACCTTTGAAAGTAAGTTTGCCAATTTTTTGACAGATTAATTCTATAGATAGTTGAACTTGAAAGAATCCATGATAAGGAAATGTTGTTGAGAATTTTAAATATTCCACATGTTCATATTGCAACATCAAAATTAAAGCTTGAAGCTTTGTTAGTGTCCTAAACCATGGAATAATGTGTACTGTAATAATTTCAAGTTTTCTAACTCGTTATTCGCTTGTTTCGTACAAAGTTTCGGCCGTATTTTGCGGAAATATTTATTCGCTTCTTGTGAGCTGATATCGGTTTCGATATTATTACGAAAAATGTCAAGTATGCTTTGAAACTTTAGCTTTGTTACCCTTCAAAGTGGAGTGCAAAATAATACTAAAATTGTCTTATATCGTTGGTTACTACTGTTGTCATCTATTTTTAATGTGAAATCATTACGTCTTACGATAATACTGGAGTACTTTTGAAGAACTATGATAAAAATGTTAGTATTTTCAAATTAATTTGACCACATTATTTCTGCTGCGTATTAGTAATGCCAGTAATTAATTAACACATCATTTTTCAATTCCAAATATGCTATAAAACTTGAATAATCTAGGAAACACTTAAAACGTCACATAATATCCATGTTTTGTTGCATGAACTTGCTGCTATTAACACTTTCAAGAATGATTTATTCATAATTCTATTATTTTAGAAAGATAATAAATCCACGGGAAAGCTGTAAATTAGATTTAATTCCCTGTATGACAGTGTTAATTATAGTAATAAGAGGCGTAGATCGATATGCTACGAACAAAGTTGATACATTGCCCAAAGGCTTGTGTTGTTTATCGGCCCATAACATTTATACCGGATATTTAAAATCACCAAAAAATGCTATAATAAGAGGTTGTTATTTCCATTACTTTAATAACATCACTCATTTCTAACTGTTACAGTCGTTTTAGTTTCTTATGATTTTTCAAATCCAGTTGACAGAAGTTGTTGTTTGTTCAATAACAAGGCATTGTGGTTAGTTGTTGATTGTTGTGGTCTAATGGTTTGTGTGCCTTTTCTTAGATTATCAATGTATCCAATAATTAGAGTCATTAATAAACAATGAAAGTTGCAGCATGAGAAATAATGTTTCTAAGACATTTTGGAATTAATTCAATGTTGACATTATTGTGACCATTTGTCCATAAATTAGTTCTTCTTTAAGTGCCATATTTTATTGACAGTCCACCCTTTGCAAAATGCATGACATAAGCTGTGGAATGGACATTCAATAAGGTACTAGCTGTTCGTTAATTATTGTCAGTTTGTAAATAATATTACTGTCAGATGAAGGGCAGCATTTAGATAGAGGTGGTACATTCTCCAAAATAGGTTTCAATTGGGGGAGGGGGAGGTCAATTTGAGGATCCTTTTCTGTTTACTGTAGACAGATTGTATTCTTTGTTAGCTTCTTTCATTGTATAGCTTCATGTTCTTATGTTGCATCTTTTGAATTATGTAGACTGTCCAGTACATGCAGAAGGAGCCCATTTTTGGCTCTTGCAAAAATTGGTAGAGTTGTTAAAGTTTTTGTCAAGGAACATTTTAACGAACTTTTCAATTTTGTATTTTTGTTAATTGCAATAACCAGCTTCTGATCTATTCTGGAAGTCATTTAACAAACATTCAAAATACCAGCTGGCTATTTCTTATGCTTATGTTAAACTGCTTTTTGCTAATTAAATAATAGTTCTTCTTAGAGGCTTATATTTACTTATCTATTCTTAAACTGCAAAAATATGCCAATTATTTATTATTTTACAATTTAATTCACAAATAAATCCCTTTTACAGTGTGTAATTAATCAAAATTATTTGGAATATATTTTCTCAATTAGAAAAAAATATCCTACTGTTTTCCTTTCTGGAGCTCCACTTTATTTTATTTCAAAACACATTTTAATATAGTTCTATAAAATTAACTGATCTTTTGTTTATAGAAATATTAATCAATAAATGTTGCTTAAACGTGGTTTCTCTAGATGTATGATCTATACATTAGTAAGAATATACCCATTTTCAATCACTGACGAAATTAGTATTTGCACTTGTTCTTAAAAGTGACAAACTCCTTGTGACAGTAATCATATGCATGGGCTTTTGGATTGGCCAGTCATTCCCAACTCATGGTATAGGTTTAATATATTTTGATTGTTTTGGCACATGAATATGTAAATTTGTGAAAAATAGCATTAAACAAAACAGCAGTATTTTCTGATAAATTTCTCCTTCAACATTTATATTTTGAAGTTTTTGAGTTTAAGTACGGGAAGTTTATAATTCATGACACAAAGGCTAGTTTGCAATAATGATGTTATATGTTTTGTTTTGATAGATGAAAAGCTTTTAACGTTTTTAACTCCTTTTTTAAAGATGTCTTGGGAACTCCCAGATGTTTATGGATGAGATATACTGACATATCGATTTTCATTTTCAGTTTTTAACCCTTGTGGATCCTGTGACACTGGAATATATGGAACCTATAGAAAACAAGAAAATGGATGGGCTTTGTGAACTAACAGCCAAAACACAGTTGTGGCCTGGTTTAGGTAATAATTAAACACATCATATTGTTAATTTAATTTTGATATTTTGTCTGTTTTTCTTCTTCTTTTTGTTTAAAGAGTTAAATAACATTTTTGGAGAATTGTTTGATATATTCAACAGCATATTCATGTTACATTCTCTCAAGTTAATGAGGCTTTAAGGTACCCTAGCTAGGGGAGCTTCGCAAACGATTTCAAGTAGTTATAATTATCACTCAAAATGAAATAGCTGGGTAGTTATATTTATCTAATGTTTATGAAAGTATACATTTTCTTAAAACTTAAGTTGTTTTTAAATACAGTTATTCATACCTCC
>JAUPMH010137018.1:0-15051 GCA_032270665.1 Metridium farcimen
ACTATATGCAAGTTTCATTGTTTGTGATGCGCATGTAAATGTGCATGTATATACTAGAAATTGCGCAATATAAAATTAGTTATTATCATTATTATATTGTATCATTTTAAGTGTCAATGTAAGTGAAAGTGTAAAATGTGGAAGCTATATGCAGTTTCATTGTTTGTGATGCGCATTTGAATATGCATGTATATACTAGAAATTGCGCAATATAAACTTAGTTATTATCATTATTATATTGTATCATTTTAAGTTTCAATGTAAGTGAAAGTGTAAAATGTGGAAACAATATGCAGTTTCATTGTTTGGGATGCGCCGTTTGAATATGCATGTATATACTAGAAATTGCGCAATATAAAATTGGTTATTATCATTATTATATTGTATTATTTTAAGTGTCATGTGGGAACTATATATGCAAGTTTCAGACTGCGAAAAAATTAAGTTTGATATTAAGTTGCAGATGTGAATGTCGGTGGAAGGATAGTGGGGTGGAAGGAAAACGTTGCCATCTACACCTATTTCAAAAATCGTTGTCGCAGCCGAAGCTACAGTCTACACTCTGAAGCCTGCAAAGGATGTCGGTTACATGGACTTAAATTGTGATTCATTGCACGTTTTTAAAGAAATATTTATATTTATATTTGCCACAACAACAACTTGTTATGGTCATATAACACAAACACGTACAATCAAAATGTGCTATGAATAAATACCGACATCCTTTGCAGACTTTAGAGTGTGGACTGTGGCTTTGTTTGCGAAAACGATTTTTGAAATGGGTGTATATGCAAAATTGTGGAATACATTAGAAAATACTGTCGGCAGGATATTCCAAACTGAAACAAAACCGAAATGAAACGTTCATTAAATGGAATTTTCATTTTTGCTTGACTGATGCACGTAGTGAGACCTCTTTACCATCCTGGTTTGTTTACTCATTTCAGATGTGGTTATAATATGAAAAATCATCTAGGGAATTAAAATTGATGAGATATGTTGCTGAAACATGTTCAGTGCTATTCTTTTTTTTTTTTCGCTGATAAATTGTCGACTACCAACAATGTTGGATGTTGTTAATTTTGCGTGTGTGTGTGCATGTGTGTACACATGACTTAACAGTTTCTTAATTTTTTTTTACGTTACAGAGCCTTGCGCTTTAATCTGTGCCAACATCGTTGACATGTACATAAAATTAAACTGATGGTGCTGTTTCACTTTACTCGGCCACTTCCAATATATAGTATATATCTTGAGATCTGTCTAGTTCTAGCAGTAAATGCGGTTGCCCCATGGAAGTTACCAGCGTCAATGCTTCGGCATTGGCACGATTGGTTGAAAGAATGGTTTCAAAGATAGATAGATAGATAGATAGTCTATATTTCTAAAGATCTGCGCAGCTCAAAGAACATCATTATACTTATAATTAAGGCCCGGGCAAACGGCTTCAATATTTGCTTCAACATCGGTTAGATTTTCTTGAACGATGTAGAATGGTTGTTCTATATTCAACGCAGGGGGGTCAAACGGTTTCAACATTTACTTCAATATCTGTTTGATTTTGTTGAATGGTAATGTTGAAACCGTTTTCCAACCCCATTCAACCGTGTTTAACAATGTTGAAAGGGGGCGGCAAACGGCTTCAACATTGCTATTCAAGAAAATCGAACGGATGTTGAAGCAAATGTCGAAGCCGTTTGCCCGGGCCAAAATAATTTAGTTCCAATATATATATATATAGAGAGAGACTATATAAAAAAACAATTATATATATACGAACTATGGTTCCCAAACAATGGTTCCTAACTTAAACATTCACATTTTTTGGCGTTTTTATCGTGATTAATAAATTTAAAAGGTTGGCCCTACTCTGTAAATCTCTAACATCGCGTCAAGTATTTTTGGCAAAGGTTGCTGTAATAGAGTGATCTCATTTAGCTCGACCGTAAAAAAAACTAATGTGGCCCGCAAACTATTGTAATAGCTAGGCATTCAGTTCCCAAATCTTCGCTAGTTCCTTAAAGTGCTTGTAACATCTAGGATTTTGTTTCAGTTATTGATCAAAAGCTAAGGACATGAAAGAAATATTCTCAAGGAGTTTGAGTCTAAAATTTTGATGCTAGCTATCTGGGTTATTTTGCCACCGGTATATGATTGTGGTTTTTTTCCATTAATCACTCCAGTCAAAAATAGATATTAGTAAAAGTATGTGCGGTACATGCATTAGGCATCGTACTGGTACGTAACAGGTGGTTATATTGATTCCATACAGATCTCTTTCAACAATTGTGGTGCTATAAGAATAGTGTTGTTCTGATCTTCTGCTTATGAAGTCTTGCAATAAGTTAGTTAAGTTTAAAAAGTTATATATAACTGACTCAAACAGTTTTTAATACTGATATTGATAATATATCAACAATATAATATATGCAGTTGGATATATAGTAACAAAGACACAGCCGATGTTCATGCATTAAATATTATGAATGAAGACACAAGCAAGTATAGTGTAAACTCACAGAATATTTTATTTATACAAACTAACTTTTCAGATCTGTGAGAAATCACTTTTAATTTACAATGTTTTTACTGGTCAAAATAGGAAAAATATTTCACAAAGTATAATGACAATATAGTTTCTCTATTTTCGGTCATGTTTTGTTTTTATTCTTTTTTGTTATTTATTTTTTTGTTTTTGTTATTTTTCATTTTACTGCTTGCGCTCAATATCTCGGCGCGCGTCTGTGAAAAATGTTTTGACTACAAAACAGACCCTATTACAACCCGGAAATTCCGACGAAACGAGTCGAAGATTAAACTATAAAGGAAGATGCCTGAAAAGTAGGGACTGCTTTGCAATATTAGAAACTATATACTCTTTATATATGATTCTACATTTCCTGACATATTAAATTCTAACTGAAATTTCCAAATAGGGCTATTTACAATTTTTTTATTTATATTCTATTCTTTACAGTGCAAATTGTATATCCGTGAAACATTAGTAAATACTAAATAGTACAATTTTTGTTAATTCGATTGTTTTCTATTGATGAATGTAGTACTATTTTGTACTATTTAGTATTCATATTTCACGGATATACATAATATTGTTTGCACTCTATTCGCTTTCATTAATTGTTCCGTCTGATCAGTTATTATCTGCCCAAACAATTTCTGTTTAGCTAATTATTTTTCACTATCATTACAATTATAAATTTCCTTTAGTAATGATTACCTTTTCCTTTCTTGTCTTTATCCTCTTATGTACAAATGGCTTTAATTTTACAACGTGTTAGGTTCTTATGTAATTAAATAGGTAACTAACGATTTTACTAAGAATTATCTGTTGTAAGTTCTACCCTGTGAGGAAATATAACTTTCTCTTAGAGCGCGACGAGAAACGGGATAAGGATAGTAAAGTGACGATTTTACTAAGAATTATCTGTTGTAGGTTCTACCCTGTGAGGAAATATAACTTTCTCTTAGAGCACGACGAGAAATGGGATAATGGTAGTAAAACTTTGTACGTCAAATCTCTTATGCAGTGAAAAACAGTCCCGGGCGACTTCTACGCGAAGACACGGAGGAAACGAAATACCGTATAAAAGTAGATGGAACTGTTTTACTAGTCTATGAAAATTTATTTCCGAATAGCTATCGATCTTGAGAACCTATATATAAGAATAACGTTTTCATTTTGACTAAAACCCTATTTTAAACAGTTATTATAGATGGACAATTAGCAAGATTATTTCATTTAAAAATTCTTTGTTAGAAGGCTTGGTAGGTAACACAACGAGACTGCAAAAATGTCCTAACATTTATGAGAACAACCCGCGGAAACGAGTTTAAGCTTGATCTAATGAAGTGTTAACCAATGAAGAGATTTCCTCAGAGATTTCACATGAAAGTAGAGACTGTTTTGACTAATATAGAATACGAAACAACGCACGTTGGGCTACCTGTGGCACGATTGGAAAATGCTGGTCCCGCTGGTCTTTATACTCATGTTGTCCAAATATATAGCATTAGTTCAAAAACGATGGAATAAATTACACTGGTTAGTGAACTCAAATAAACAGAACTAACGATCCATGACAAAATGATACAAAAAGAACCTAAACTCACGGCTAAATAATATATAAAATTGAACCCAATATAAACTGGATAAACACGCAAATATATCTTAAGGTTATGAATCATGAACTGAGTTTTAGACCGTTACAGATAAAATATACCGGCAAAACTGAATAATCATAGATTTTGAATAATTATACAGAAAAACCCTTTAATTTATAGAATTTACTCCAGATAAGGAGTATCTGCTCCATAATGATATCTAAACTTTCGATATTTTAAAAATATGATTGTCAGACGATAGTCAGAATATTTGGACCGTCAAAAGAGTCCTTAGAGGCCACATGGCAAAAAAAAATCAGCTAATTTAGTATACAGTAAATTATATTAGTTATCACAAAATCAGTAGCGATTGAACAACAAATATAGAGAAATGTTCGAAATGCGTTGTACTAAGAAAATAATTTTACTTGAAATCGTGTCAGGTATAAAGGAGAATTCTTTTCTGAAATATCCATTCAAAACATTTGATTGTAATCGGCTGAACCATTCAACCACTGGTGGCTGTTCCTATTTTTAAACTAGCGGAGTAAATTAGGCCCTACCATGAAACTAGAATTATATGCCAATCAGAACCACAACATAAACTATATACAGCATAAATTTAGTGGACATTTAAACGTTTTAAAGTAAAGCTATAAAGAAATAAAATATGGAATGAAATGAGATCAGGTGAGTAGTTTTGAGAGTCGCGGCATTGTCGCCGTACCAATATCGATATTTGATATCTCTCTTCAACGTAAAGCGTCCAGTTTGAAAGTTCACCAGAACATCAATATCCTACGAGTTGACTTTATTCTCTGCAGGAATATCACTGATGCATGGTGTGGATGATTTTCGAGACTCAAAAAATCCCATTCCAGCAAGACATGGATCAGATTTGTGATGTGCATAAACAGTAGAGTCCACAGGCCATGAAGAACTTTCAACCGATTTCTGCCGGACATGTGCTCCGTAGACAAAGTAGTGAGCAATTTCATACTTCTTCTGGAACGATACTGACTCTTCTTCAACTTTCGAGTATTCGTTTAAAATTTTAGGAGTTAAAACCAACGATTGTCGTCGTGTTTTTGGCGGATTTGTGCTCCTCAATGGCGGTGGAAGGCTACAACTCCTTTCTCTTCTTTGTGGTGTATTTTCTGGCAAAGTTCCTGGATAAAACTCCATGGTTGTAGACTAACGTGGTGTTCGTAAGGATGATTAGACTGTTTTCCTTTCCTATTTTCCAACCGTGTGTACCTTTGTTAAGGGGACGACCGAAGTGTTGAATTGACTTGATCTATTTGCGAGTAGAGCGGGTTTTACACAGATGGCTGTGTTAAAGATGAAGAAATATTCTTAACTTTCAGGCCAAATACTGGTCTCCGAGTACCACCAAGGTAACCGATACTCCTTTATAGAAAATACTCGTTCGAGAGATCCGAACGGGTCGAATTTGCACAAGTTTTATCTTTGTTTTCCCAAGCGTACTATATATAGGTTCCGATCACAGCCGTGTTGTTTCGATAATCAAACACCTTTTGTCTTTCAATAGTTCTAAAAATAGCATACCATTTTTATTCAAATATCGGGGCGTCTTTCAAAGGAAATATTGAAATGACTTAATCACAGCTCTGCAACGCAGCCAATGAATAACGAGTTGGCTGGTATTGACTTAAAATCTTTATTTATACTATATTCGCATGGCTAATACCCGAATAAATTACATAATAAAATATTATATTTAAATCCGAATCCGTCAACACTTATTTTGATGGGAAACAATAGAGCTAAAATATTGTAATTAGATAAGCAACAAAGAAAGGAGTCGTTATTTTCGAATGCACGAAAAATGTTGTTGGATATTTTCAGAGGGCCTCTATTTTAAAATTTAATAAACGATTTAATTAAACTCGATTTTGGGATTAGGGTAACTTAGTAATGGAAAGTGTTAAACAATTAAGGTTTTCCTTAAAATTAAATGGAAAGTGAAAGAAAAATAAATAAATTCAAAATTTATTTAATTTCTATGAAGCCGCTAGGTAATTTCTTAGATGGATAAATATAATAAACATTTCTGGGACTGACTTTACATTGCAAATATATTTTATTTGTTTTTGAGCTGAGTCAATTTGAATTTACAACAATTCGGGGGGTATTTTTAGATATCACAAATTAAAATCTTAAACTTGTCAAACTGATACGACATCTCAAATATTCTAAAAAATTACAAACAAAAATAAACTGAATAAAAAAGTACAAATCGGTTTCCCATAATTATTGTTATTTTTAAAAAAAAAAAACCGTACAAAAATTGTACACAATAAACTAGCTAATAACAAACAACTTTCAGTAAAGAACGTCCAATATTTATGTGATTAAATATTAATACCATTTTTGAAATAAAGCCTCTCTCTTGCCTTATCTAAAATCCATTAATTTTGACTAAGTGACTTGTCGTCACTTAAGTCTAATTAAGCTTTTACTAAGCCTGGTTTCTCGTTTGCATTTCTTTCATTTTTCCTGGCTCCTTGAAATGTCTTCAGCCCTGAGGCAAATCAGTATATTAATTAGCTTGATTCTGGATATTTTAAGAAACTACAAAAACACCAAGAGGCATATAACCAAGTTGCAAGGACAGATTTCTCATAACATTAAACGTTTGCCTACTTATTTGGCGCGAAAGAAAATGTGAAAACAGTATATTGACTATGCGTGCAGTAATAACTTGTCTTTGTCAAAATTATGACAAAACACAGTGGTTTACTATATAACGTACATTCAGTGCAAACATTTCAGTACCGAATTTCTTTCTGCTCTTTTTCGGGATTTAAAGTTTTCTATTAAAGTTCTTCAGTCAGGTTTTTTTAAGAGGAATCTCAGTACACATGATTAATAAACATATTTTTAACGAAGTACAATTTTTGGCACAGTATCATAATAATTCATTTTTAAAATAACACGAAGCATTATGAACAAAACATACAAATCTGTACAAATTTAATCTTAACTTTACAGTGTTTCTGAAATTTTTTCGTTGTTGATTTTAGTATAGGGTTTTCCTGTTTTCAAAAATTCACAAATATATGTTTTTTGTTATATGTAAAAAATGTTTTGGAATTGGGACAAAAATAGCCTCGATCCTATAGGACATCTATTTAAATATTGATTTGTCTGTTTTCGGTCTGCACGAATATATACTTATAACAAAACAGACATTTTATAGAAAAGGCTTTTCATATATATATATATATATGTAAATGTTTCAAGGTCATATACGCTTTTGTGAAATTGCATTTGCACTTACGTACAAAAAAATTCGAATACGGCCAATGTACATAATGTACAATTTTTCTCCTCGTTTATATATTCAACAAATAGCATATGCACATATCATTCATTTGTCTCTCGAATCCAAGATTTTAAACCGCGACGTTTCGACTGCTACTGCTAGTCTCCGGCTTCAGGAGCATAAGCACATACTTGCAAGTTTACGCATTATGTTCAGTAGTAACCATGCAATCATTCAATCATAACCGTAAACTTTTCAAACATCTCATTCCACGTCAATATATAACTACTACATGCATGGACTAAGGCCCTGTAGTTATTAACTATTTACTCCAATCACTACAAAATAAAAAATAATTAAAAAATAATAATTTTAATTTTAGCATATAATTATCTGTCGATCAACGTTGCGCGAAATTGTCGCTCTTATTTCTAAATATAAAACATTACATTTCAGTTCTAATGTTATTCTACCAAATTAAACCATTCACCATAAACTGTTAAGAATATGAAATATGTAAAGCTCTACTTAAGCATATAAAGAGTAGCATGGCTTTGTGTACAAACCCTAAAATAGAAGTGTTTACAAACCGCGTAAAAAAATGGAATAAAAAAAAAAAGCCGACGGTCATTTTCGGTATCCCACATGACAATAACTTTAACCACTACAAAGGATATAAATAAACCGCACATCAAGATTTTTTTGAGATTTTATCTCCGTTTTAATCGTCTACGAATTTTATTTTTGTAAACAGCTGAACTGGGTGCAATTATATCGAATCTTTTTCGATCTATATCTGTAAGACGCATGCGTCGTTCGCTGCACGATGTAAATAAGTATGAATTATTATCGATTATTTTGATCGAGTTCCTTGTTTATATATATATATATATATATATATATATACAGTCAATGTCATGAACATTGTCCACAAAAAGATTTTAAGACTAAAGGAAATGTCACGTGACACCACATTAGTTCGCTCTAAATGCTTGATACTTCATTATCTATAATGACATAAATTTCATAATTCTTATTCCATGTTCCCTGTTATTCATTATACAGTTAAAAATTGCGATTTCAACAACTGAAAATAAATAAACAAAGAATTACGTGTCACTTGTAGTGTACCGATAATCTCTACTTTACGTGGACTAGGCTTATTACATTGTATAACTGTATAACTGCACACTGCATGATATTGCACGGATCCTAGCTGATCCTACTTTTGCGAACTGTACCGTGCTCAGTACTTTGCTATTCTATCAGCTCTTGAACTCGTACAGCTAGATTAATCGACGTCATCGATCGTTATATAAAACGAATTCTTCAACTTCAACTGCCAAAACCCGCTTTACTGGCAAGCAACTGGATGGTACACATTTTTGGTTTCGAAGCTGAACTAAGTCAGGCGCGTTTGGTAGTGCGTGGATTTGGTATTCAAACAATTATCAACAACATAGTTCAATGAGAAAGTCATACATAATTATACATGTTTATTTATATAATAATATTTAAATATACACTCAATTAAAAAAAGGTATGGTAAACATTTATACCGCAAAAATCAAATTTATTCAGTATAAAAATGGAAACTAGCGAGTAAACTAGTATAGGCTGCGTCGGTGTTTGATATAAACGATGGGTAATAGAATGAAATTTGTAACACTGTAAAAAATGTTGACTTAACTTTATTGACGTTTCGAGTTTTAGCCCTTCGTCGGAGTAATTTATTCAGTATATCTAATGATGTGCAACTAATTTCTAAATCCGTACTCACAAAGTACTTACGAGGGTCGTAAGTTAGATAACTGTAAATGGTTATTGCGTCTCCCTCCTTAAATAGATATTGTATTGTATGATATTGTAAAGCCCAAAATATACTTTTTGATATTGCATGCAAGACTTTAGAATTTTAGAAATTTTAGTAATCATTGCATGCAAGGAACACACAGATAAGCCGTTATTTGAGTTTTGCATCTCATTAGATATCTGTATATTTGTATGAATGTGTATTACAACCTTTCCGCAATGGAGTGTATCAGTCTAATTCATTGAATAGCAACGTTCCTGTGGTGTCAGATTCGATAATAAGCTCAGCGGTGTCTTGGGACACCTATATAATATGTTTATTGTATAGACGCTCGGTTAGGTAAGTCGGTCTTTATGCACCGACATTTAACGACCTTGAATAACCTTTAAAATGCATTGAACCAATGATAAGCATGTCAGCTATGCGTATAACTATTGACTGAGTTGTTCCAAACGTTAAGCTCACCCCCACTCGCCCCCAATCCCCGCTCGCTCGTTTTATTAAAGTTAACATTTTCTGAATCCGGAGGGAAAAGTAGGGACTGCTCGCAGTCTAAGCTCACTTGATGTAGTGGCCCTAAGCGTAGTGAGTATATGGAGGGGACATGGGTACTGCGACTACTGCGGTGTTGCGGTGTTGATGATCATTTTTTGCAGCCGTTGCAAACATTTTATATCAATGATGCAAATCCGTGCCTTCGGTGTGCGGTGTTTGCTTTTCCAAAGCTGCGGTGTCCGGTGAATTTAAAAGCTGTGGTGTTCGTTGTGTTTGGTGAAAGGGATTGTACGTGATGCGGTGTTATAGAACAATTTTTTGCGGTGTTGAAGACTCCCCTAATGTCCCCCTCTATATATGTACAAACACAGAAAAGCCCCATGCAGACAAAAATTAGTCATTTATATTATATAAATGAAAAGAAGAGTTTTGATGTTCATTCTTATTAAATGGACTGTCCCAAGTAACAATCAATCAGCACCACATGAAGCTGATTTTTGTATGATTCTGGTGGATTTTGTACAGTATAATTAAATTGCATTGATTAACCAGCCTTGGCACTTATATGTCGTTAGAAATGTGCATGTGCATTTAATAATAATATTAATAATTTATTTCTTCAGCGCATTCCATAATATCTCAATGCTCTTACAAATACCAATTACAGAAAAAAAAGATTTTAAGAAATTGTTCGTAAACATTGTTCAAATAAATAAGTTTTTAGCTTCTTTTTAAAAACGTCCATAGTCTACGTGCACATACACTGAAAGCTCTCCCACCGTAGCTGTTGGTTTTGTGCAATGGCTCTTCCCTTCTCAGATGATCAGCTCCGGAACGAAGTATACGTAGTTTTCTTTTAGGTTAATAAGTCTCATATAGGACATGTATCACATGCACATGTTTTTCATGAAAGTGCATTTTTTCTCAAACTCTGATACATATAGCAAAAAAGAAAAGAAAAAAGGATTGAAGCTTTAAGGGTTGACTCGTCTAGCTTTATGCTGCACAAAGACCTATAGGAAGATGAGACCACTTTCATAAATACTATAATATGTACCGGAAAATGATTTTTCAAGTCAACAGATATTTTAATATTTTAGCACTGTCATATGAAAGAACCACCTGAAATATAGGCATGTTATAGTGGAAAGTTTTGATGCTCTGGCTAAAATACCAAAGAAGTGATGCTCAACTGATGAAACTGAATTTAGAGATTTGATGCCTCGTTTTGGTGTTTTTCTGATTTTTCAAACTCTTATAGCTTCTCACAAATTTAATCGTTTTTCTCAAACTTTCGCAAGTTATTGTTAATTTGTCTTAAAACATCAATTTCAAAAATTATGATAATTAGTGCATGGCGGCCATCAATGAAAGCCGTCTATGGCAACAACGTGTTGACATGTACAAGCTAGCTTACCGCATTAAACTAAGCCTCTATGATTAATTGCTGCTTTTTATCTAATCCTTAACTATATATCTTAATAACACAGACGTGAACGCCGAACTACAGATAAAATCAGCACAAAATACAAATATCAACCGTTTCTTATTGGATAACGCATTTTCGTGAGACAAAACATTTATAAATATGCTATCGAAATGAATCACGATTCTGTGAAAAATATTTACTTGCAAAAATATCAATATAGAGTGGGGAAAGCTGTTTTTGTATTCAATGAAGAAGTTGAAAATCAGTCTAGCCATTTGATTTGTTGTCTGAACTGAGCAAACAAAAAACGAAGGATTGAAATAGAAGCCGATTCACAACATCAAGTCTATTTACACATTTATAATTTACTCGTCTTAGCTTCTTTCAAAACCAAACAGAATTAGACAAACTTTACTATCCGGAACACTTAGCAAAGTTTTTATGGAATCAACTACCCTGGTTACCATAGGCTTGACTAAAAAAAATGCATGGCAGTGAGAGTTCTCTGGTAACCAGGGTAAGAATCAACCAGTTTGATGTAAATGCAAGTATTGTTTCCAATCACGAAACATGTTTTTTTATTCCTAAAAAAATCCTTTAAAAAGTTCTTCACAGCCTCGAGGGCCAAATAATATCCTGTACAAAATAGTTATAAATTAAAAATAATTGAAAATTAAATTCATAAGTCGTTTATCAAAAAATGAATACAGCTTCCTAATAAGTTATTTTGCATATATCTTTATTTGAAAAAAAATAGTAGCCTGGTTAATTCATCTACTGTAAAACATCCCAGAGACGCAGAACTCAAGGCTACGAAAAGCATTCTGGGTAAACTGTATAGTCACTCCAACAGCTGATCAAACTTGAACAGAGTCTGTCCATAAAGTAGTGACATTTCTTAGCGAGTCAACGCTATTTTTAGAAGTAATATCTTTATATCGTTTCAACTGATTTATTTTAAGATGAACGACAGCGGAAACGTTTTGTCTGGAATTATGATGTGGCCGAGATTACTCTGCAAATATGTATGACAGTAAAGCGGCCGTCTTAGCTCGTCTAGCCTGCGTGCAGCCGAACACACAATATCATGATAAAAAACCCCTAGCTAGTGGCGGACTTATATAATTGGATCATTAAAATAAAGTTATAGTAAAATAAATTTGACCTTGTTACTAAAAAGCCCACGCATTGTCCTATTAAAAGCAACTAATAACATTGTTAAAAATAGTTTTTTTTCTAGGTAAACTGCGCTAATGTTTTTTAGGTAAACTACTTATTAGAAAAAATATGCAAAGTTGAATATCAAAAAACATGACCTATTATAAAGCTAAATTTAGAAAGTAATATTTCAAACAAAAATGTGTGGGCTCGCTGTGTTGAAACAGAACGAGGGAAGATGAAAAAAGTCCAGTCTGCTCACGTAGCAAAATACCACAGAAAACCCGATTTTTAAAAATGCATGTTTTAAAAACAGAATACCTTTATATAGAATTAGTGTTTTGGAATAATGGGAAAAAGGCTATAAAGTCAAATAAAAATGAAACTTTGGTTCGCTTTTAAGGGAGTGAAATCATTCAAAATGCATGACATTGATTGTAAATAGCTGCGACAGAACTAAGTATCAAACTCAAAATTCGAAAAAAAAAAATCGAATTCGTATTCAGTATTTTTGACAGCTTTTCGGCAAACAAATTCAGTACAAACGAGTAAAATTGAGCTATTAAATTACGAAAGAAAACTATCAATATCTGTCAATAACTACTTTATAAGTTTGCAATTGACGAGCGAAGTAAAACAGCTGTGTAGTTCAAGATAGCTTTGAAGTCTTTGAATACTCGCTTTCGACTGGCAATGTATAATTTCCCCAACTTTCTAAACCACTGACATTATTCGTAGCTTGATATCCAAATGCATTGCCCCTCCTCAACCTAATTTCCATAAATATATAGATATAAGGGTGATATAAATACCTTTATTTTCGACATCTCGAAAATTATTTCTCGACATCTTTTCATTGAAGTCATTGAAGACGAAGGCGAAATTTTCCAATACCGTTCAGTAACATTTTGCAACCAGCTGTAAGGCAAACTTCTTTTCTAAAACAAAAAAGATAAATTCCAGGTTAAATTCGTGTTCAATTTTTATGATTAAGATGATTTTAATAAATATTTTGAGCGAGTGAATGTTGCTCTCACTTCGTGTTTGAACCATGTGAGTGAGCTGAATATTTCCCGCTTCAAAGCCCCCAACAAAATTTGACGTGCGCGGACGCGCAGAATTTGTGAATAATGGCGCGAAAATTTTACGTATTCTGATTGGTTTAAATTATTTGCTATTTTCAACCATTACTGCGCTACAAAAATTATTAGTTTTAAAGCGAACCTTTCTGAAAATAAGAAAGCTATCTTAAAAAATCGTTCATTTTGCGTGCCCACTCTTTTATTTATTAATATTAATATTATTTATCTATTTATTCTTTTCACAAGTCTGCCGAAACAGTTACGAAACGTTCCGAAATAGACACGGACGTAATCTAGTTCCCAGGCTCTGCGCAGTATCTATTTTTAAATCTTACAAAATGGCGACTTTCGAGGGAGTCAGGTGAAATTTACAAAGTTTCCGATTTTATATTTTAATTCTGAGGCCCTAAAGACCATATCTTACAAATTATAAGGCAATATATATATTCTAACGAATCAAGATGTTTAGAAAGCCAGATCCCAAGGGTAAGGACGCAAATATTGCATAATTCTGTTCACAAAATCGATCAACAACAAAGTTTGAAAGGCGAACTTTATACGTTAAAACATTCTTGATTCTTTGCATCCGATTGACACTCAAGCTAACTTAGCATTTACTGTAATAATCTGTGTTTGGTAAATACTAACTGTATTGTGATTTAGCGCAAACAAATGTCATAAATTTCAGCTTGAAAACTTCTTATAGTTGTAAACCTTAAAATGATCCTGTTGAAATCATTCAATTCGCTCCAGATTAAGAAATTTGCCATACTACTTAAAAATACTTATAAGGTCAGATGCAGAGAAAATGATGTCATTATGATCATCATTATAATTATCATCACCTCTGCATCACCATACTATATACTAAATATAATATATAATACATATAACATAAATAAAAATACTTTTTTATGATTTTATTACAGAGCAAATGAGGTTGCAAAAGCGACAGCTAAATAAAGCACAAAGAGACTTGACGAGAGACAAATCTGCTTTAGAAAGACAAGAAAAACAACTGGTGAGTTCTTTACTTAACAGATGGATTGTTAGAGAATAAATTATTATCTGCCAGAGATAATTATTATCAAATCAGCTATTGATACTCCATCACTTTGTGACAGTGATCATCATAAACAAATAAATCAATGTTTTACGTTGCTATATGGTGTCAGAGTTGCCAAGTTTTCCAAGCCCCTCAGTATTTGCAGTGGTGACAGAAGATGAAAATCATTGGGGGGAGAGGGGGCGCAAATAGAAAAGTGCACAGAATCAATTCAAAGTTCAGCATACTTAGCAGATGGATGTTCTTGTACTCGACTCGACAAAAATTATCTTTGGTGAGAATCTAGAGCGCAGAAAGAATTGAGTCTGCAAAGCAGGATATCCAAAGTTTTATTTGAACCAAGAATTTTGAGAGGGCTAGCATCCAATCCCTCTTATCAAAATTCTTTAGTGGGGAGGGGGCACATGCTCTCTCGATTCCCCACTTCTGCAGCCCCTAGCTGGTACATCATGTACAACACTCAACACACCAGTTGTTTGAGCTTTTGGTGGGAGATTCGGGAGAGACAACACAATTTATACATGTGGATGAGGTATGATCGTCCGGGGTAGTGCAGTCTTGAGAAAGACTGATGGTGTTGGTGACTGACGTTTCGAC
>JAUPMH010137129.1:0-15014 GCA_032270665.1 Metridium farcimen
TCTTAATTCAGAATGTCTTAGTTTAATTTATTCATTTGCAGTTGATGGTCTTTGGATAAAGACCGAAATATACAAATAACAAAAAATGACAACTAGTCTTCTCGTAATTTTATTTCCCATGTTCAGTGGTAAAATCACCCTGAAACTCACAAAGACGATGATGACGATTACAATCATCATTTTCATTATCTCTACAATCATCATCATCACCTATTACACGATTGCCATCATCATTAGCACTATCCCTGACCATGATCAACAGTACCACTATCTCTACTCTCATTTATTTATATTTAATCGTAAAAATACACCGTACACATGGATAATTTTCATAGAACAGATACTGGTGACATATTGGACATTCTGAAACTTATACCAGCTGTCATATGGCTATTTCAAAAAAGTTGTTAAAGGTTTTTTGTAGCAATACCAAGCCCGAAATGCACTATGGATGATATGAATTCAAGCAGCAAAAGGTCACAACAATATAGAATTTTTCCATATTTGGTCTGCAGTGTTTTGCAGGATATATATATATTATGTGCTTATTTTATTTACATATGAATAAAAGTCATAAAACATATTTCAAGATTGGTAAGCAACATGCAACAAAACCTTCACCAACCTTTTTTAACCACGTGATACTTCACTATTGTTGATAAACATTAGTCTAAAACTACCATCTGTTAGCAACAACAACACCAAAACATCAAGTGTTCCCTCTAAATATAGACTTCTATTATCGACAAAAATTCGGCTGAGATTTTAAAAGTTAAAGAGCTAGTTTATCGAAGATCAAAACAGCTTAAATGATAGTTGAGAGGATGCACTCACAGAAAAACAAAAAACAAAATATTAACTGCATTTACAACAAATCGATAGTGTAGTGCCTCAAATAGAATTAAAAGTTCTTCGATTAAGTTTTTTTGTTTGGCAAAAGTTATTTTAATTGACAGCATGAGAAGATGCGTACACAAAAAATTAAATTAACTGGGAAGATAAGATTTACAAGAAATCAAGTTTAGTCCTCAATCAGTAAAAACTCAAATAGAATCAATTATAAGAGTTTGAACTTTAAATAAAATTTTCAATGTTATTTTCTTTGCCATATGATCACAAAAATTAGTAAATCAGCAATAATATTTTTTTCAAAATTGTATTGTGTTTTTTTTTAATTGAACATTTTGTTCTTGTTTTATATAAAAGACTTCATTATAATTGTATCACTTTTGTATTCTGTCTGCGAATTGGCCAAACAAATGCCATAAACATGAAGAAAAGTGTCTTAATTAAAGAAAAACACTGATTTACAATAATCCAGTAATAAATTCCTAAACGACCTTTACTTTGAGCAACTGTTTTGAAGACAGCTGTGTGAGCATTTCAAGGAATGAATATTCTTCCATTTGACGCTTTGCTAAATGTTTGAAGTAAATCCGGTTGAAAATTAACAATTAAATGGCGGTAATTATACGCAAGCCGTTAATAAAATTACTCATGTACTTCTTTGTGATGTAAAATTAAGAAAGCGCTTTTAAAAAGAGTGATGTTGAGGTTTGGATTATGCAAAATGTTGCCTGGAAACCAAGAGCAATTGTGAACTCTATCTGGCCAGAGTTACTAACCTTTTCATGGCAAGTCCAGAGAAAAAACATCTTCCTTCAAAACCAAAAATATATATTTGAACTCTTCAATCGAGAATAGTGTATTGAAGTACAGTATTTCAGTGAATTTTAAACTTTTTGTTATCACCAAACGCGAGATTCAACTCGCTTACTGAACTGTGAAGTCAATTCAGAAAAGGTGCCAAAAAGGCGGAGAAAATAACGCGCGCGCGTGCGACAATTGTCAGCAAATTGGCGCGAAACATGACACGTCGTTTTAAAAGAATCATTTAGCACGTAGTAGAATAGCCAATGAATAAAATTGAATGAATATAATCTTACTTTTGAGTTAGAAAAACGAATATATTAAAGCTTAGAAATATTGAATGATAAAGGCTTTTGTTGGTACGACTCATTTACAATTGAACTGGATCAAAAGAAGTAAAGCGAGGGTTGAACACTGATTAAAGAGAGGTGTTGGAAATTTTATTATCTAATAGTTATCATAAATACAGTACACACAACTTATTTTTCAAGCAACATAATAAAACTCAGCACAAACAAAAATCACATCATAACAACAACAGGCAAATAATTTGACTATCGAGCCAATCAAACCCAGTTGGTGTGTTCTTTATTTTATTTATTAAACATTTTCCCAAATGTTTTTACTTTTTAAACACGTTTTTTAATTCAGAGTACAGAAACTAATTTATGTGGTTGAAATTGTACTCAAAATACTAATCTACTCGTATGATGTTTTCGATGTCTTACTGGAAAACAATAGACGCGGTGTTATCTACTTGACTGATCTTAGGTTGCCTGGAAAGTACCAGTAGCAGATGATATGCCTCGTTATAGAATCAAAAACAATTATATTCACTTTTTTACCCCCAGTCGCGAGCATTTCACGTTCAATAGTACTAATTAAACAACAAGCGTACCCAAGATGGTAAAGAAGATGAAAATATGCGCAGCTTTTCATAACGATTCTCGAAACAGTCAGTAATATTTGCAAGTCATTGGTCAATTTACATAACGTCATTTTGACGGCAAATTTGTCATGTACTTTGAAGTTGAATTCATTTGGGTTCTCTTAAGTAAGAGCATATAATTGAAAATTCCAGGAACAAGCGTTCAACGCGCGTACACACCGTGCAGTATTGCATTACGGAAAATGTACAACAGTATTAGTAGATCCAAGAACTAAGAACTGAGTAGCGGAAATTCATTATTAGAAACAACCGGGCGGAAATATAAGATGTCTTCAAAACACTAACTGAGATTAAATCCTTTCCCATTTTTAAAAAAAAATCTATCAACGACAATTTGTATTTCTGAAAGATAAAAAAAAGTCGCGAAATGTTTCTTTCTCAGAAACACATATTTATCTTCAAAACACTTACAAAAGGTTACTATTTTTTTTTTACGTAAGTAGCACTTCTGGGCCCAGTTGTTCAAAGCCAGTTTAGTGTTAATCCTGGGTTAACTCTGTAGGTTTTCTTTAGAGTTAACCCAGGATTAGCGTTAATCTAGCTTTGAACAACCGGCCCCTGAGGCGTCGGTATAAACTACAATGTTTACATTCAGTAACTCTCTCTTTCTACGGTGTAAAAGTTATCATTAACTTACAGTAAGTAACACTCTCTTTTTACGGTGTATAAGTTACCATTTTTACAGTAAGTAACATTCTCTTTCTACGCCGGTGTAAAAGTTACCATTTTTACAGTAAGAAACACCCTGTTTTGGTGTCTAAGTTACCATAGTAGGTATTACACTCCTTTTTACGATGTATTATTGCCAAGCAATTCACCAAGTTACTAATTTTACTCAACTTGCCGTATGCATTTAGACATTTTTTTTTATTCTAAAAGCTTTGTCGAGATTTGTGAGATACGCCTCTTGCTAATTAGGAACCATGTGTAAATAAAAAAGGATTTGTCCTACCTTTTATCTTTTGTGCTTCAAAAATAGCCTAAAACTAAAAAGATATGTTATTTTTGCGTTTCTGTTAGAGAAATATTTTATAATCCTCTTTATATAGAACTTTTTCTGATATACATCTTTTTCAAGAAGTGTTTTAACATGTTTTAGGGAAGGAAGGAATTAATAACAGTTATACACTTTATATTGTAAAGATAGTGACTTATACACTGTGTTTCTTACTGCGGTAAATACACCGTAAAAAAGAGTGTTACTGTAAAACTCGTCACTTTATACACACCGCAAAAAGAGAGTGTTAACGTTACTTTCTGTAAAAATGGTAACTTATGCGCCGTTGAAAGAGAGTTTTGCTTACTGTTAAAATGGTAACGTATACAAGTAGAATAGGGTACACCAGTGCAAAAGCTATATTTTACTCCTCCGATAACACCAACGCAGTCATCTAGATCTCGTTAAGTTAATCCCAAACGTGTTGCCATTGTATAAAATTCTTTCCCTAAAAGTGTTAACGCTTATTTAAAAAAACTTTTCACCATTAACTTTGTATAAACATTAACAATATCACTCTACCAAAACTTAATTCGAGTCGACACATTAATCTTGGATTTCTTGCGGCTACTTACAAATACGCGACAAAGAATCTATTCTTTGATAGCATTAACATTGATTGAATGTTGCTGGAAATTTCTAATTATCTCCATATCACTAAAGCTTATCGGTACGGCATTGTCAATGCGTTTGACTTAAGAGCCATTAAAAACCTGGCCGAAAAAGTACAAATTTAGTGTGACTTTTCTTAACCATTTCGACACCTTAAAATACAACAAGAAAATACACAATTAGTTAGTTTGTTTTTACTTCAAGTACAGGTTCATCTTTTTTTTACTGTTTTTCCATCAACGATCAATTATGTCAATCACGGGTCACCTGTTACTAGTATAGAATGAGAGATTTGGACAATTCTGAAGTTCAAGTTCAAACTGGCCAACAAAGCCATTATCGGATATAAACTATACTCCAACATATTTTGTTTCCTGTGGCAGATATTTTAACTTTCAAAATGAACCAAACAAAAAGCCGGCATATTGTAAACTACTTTTAAGTAGTTTTTTTTTTTTTACAAAAAAAGGTAAAAAACATATTATATTTTTTTCAAAAGTCCAAGTTCAACAGTTGTAACAATAAACGTGTTATAATAAACCTAGTCTTATTTTCAAACAATACTTCTTTGTCAGGAGAACAGGTATTTTTTATTATTTTGAGACTAATTTTCGAAGCATAGCTTAAAATGGGAGGATTTTGAGCTAAATATTGTAATTTATAAGTTGTTTTTATATCGTGAAATGGAACTGTTTACAAGTTTTTTTTACGGCGCGAAAGTACCCGGCGCACGTGGATCAACATTAGAAATATTCTGCTGGTGGCAACAACACCGACTAGAAATTCGCGCGTCCGGTTACGTCAGTACGATAGTTTTTCCCGCCAAAAACCTCTATTGACATTCCTAGTTAGTCTTAGCCACGTGTGCGAGGCTCAAGCTTTTGTGATTTAAATAGAGTCAAGCATTGTTATCGAGTGTCGGTGTGTGTTTTCAAAGCACGTACGCGTTTTTTTGACTGCAAAATTGCGATCCTCGTGTGCAGTAGCCCTTAACAGCGGCCGAAGTATTTTTTTTAAAGCTTTTAACAATACAATAATATAAGAGGCTTATTTCAATGTTAATAATATGTGATTTTTTTCCTGGGATCTTGTTTGTTCGTTCCGACAATTTTCATAATTCATATAATTCTTGTTACTTTTCATTTGCTTACCTGAAAGGATTTTCAAAACATCATGTATTGGCTCTCATTAGCTGAAGGACTCTTGCTGTTCCAAAGGGACCGATGTTTTTGTCCGAAGTAACGCCTTTGTTTCACAAAATCTGGACAGAATTGTGTATTTTTTGAACGGCTGTTTACAACTTCAGTTATTATGATCCCACCAGAAAACTAGAAAAAAAAAACATTTTACACAACTCAACACGAATAAAAAAAAGATACACATTTAGATGAATAACATATCGTAGTTGACAAAAAGCTTTTCAATCGATATTTCTGGAATTTTATTTAAATTTTCGTAACAGTTGTTCCGCCACTTGCTTGCTGGAATTTCCTGGCTCATGCAGTAATTCTGCTTCAATGGGTGCCAACTGAATATCGACTAAAAGTGTCAAATTTTCTTATTGTTATTATTGTCATTTTCCAGTAAAAACACTTTTGAGATAATGCTAATTTAAATACGCCAGGCTGTCCAGATAAATCAATTAATTTAGACTTTTTTCATGAACGTAGTACACTACCATAGAAACCGCAAATAATGAAAAGTCCCTACAGGGATCAATGCAAATCACTCGTACGCTAAACAATCACAATCACCTCTACTGCTACGACAAATTTAAACCGTTTGGTAAATTCTAAGTGAGAAATTTTATAACAAAAACGTCGTTTATTTGATTCGGCTGATGATACAGCTATTTAAACCTATTTTTTTCTCTGTCCACCGGCGAAAACACTTGTACTGTCAATCTTTCGTCGACCCAGTCATAAATATTCATAGCACGTGATTGCTATGATGTCACACCGATGTAAACATGCACAGTCCCACTAACTTGATTGTGTTTATAACATTGAAGCAGACGGCAGCTCTGGTAATTCCCGAGCCACTACAGTTAGTGTAAATGTAATACTTGGAAGTTTTGACTGCAAATATGATTTGTATACCTGATAAACCAGTAGCCATGACAGAATGGACTCATATTAGACGAAGCGATGTAGAGAGCGTCTACGCAATACGCAGCTCGCCCGAAGAAGAATCTATCATTGAGAAAAGCATTGAAAAGCAACAAAATGCGGACAAACCTCAACCTCTGCACGGGAAAAACGTCAAGGGCAGCCGAATAAGACGCCATTCATCTTACGAACCAAGTTTAGACGATATTAAAGAAGAAGGACATCACGATAAATCAGTTGAAGAAGAGGAGAAAGATTTGGCCTCTTTGCATCGTGAGCGAGCGTTCAACTCCGGTTCGTACAAACGCAATAAGAGCGAAGGAAGACAATTTAGGAAGAAACAGTTCGAAAAGATGATAACTCCGAGACCACGAGCGTTTACTTGCTAGCTTACCATTGGTAGTCTCAAAAGAATTCAATCCTTTGCGGGATTTGAAGGTGTGAAGAAACACAACTTTGATAATAGCGAAGTAATTTGCAAGGACAACAAGCTCACGTGGCCGGAGTTGAAATTAACCAGGTACGGAATAGTAATGGCGGGAAGAAATTTTCCTGTTTATTTCATGAAAGTTGGTGAATTGTGAACTGGACTTTTTGAAGTGTAGGATTTTTACTCCTTCGTGATTTTCTTGTTGTTTAGATACTCGGATTTTGAGTGCAGACAAACACGATAGAAGGTTAGCAGGGGCCAATGTGGCCTAGTTGTGTTTTAACTCAACTCGGCTTTATGCCAAACGTTTACTTTTGAATGGTTCAATCGAATCGAGCTTTAAATCTTAACCTATCACACTTGTTTAGATGTAGCACTTCTTTTTATTATAAACACTAATACTCGGGGTTTTTCTTTCTTTTTTGTGCGACCTGTTATTTGTCGCATATTGAAATCAATGTGATGAGTGATTCTTTTCATTGTACATGAAATGTACAACAATTCAATCGTGTTTGTCTGCTAGAAAGAAAACTATAACATATAACTTTGTATATTTTTTGCCTATGGTATTTATAAATTGAAAAAAGTATAACAATTTTCAGTTTGCAGAATCAGCCTCGCTGAATCTGCAAACAAAGGTTTTCGATGTGTGTGTACATAAGCATGCACGATACGTCGAGACTCATGGTTCAAAGAACAACAAATTAAATTTAAAATGTCGCTTTAATACTGTAAAATAACTTGAAGAGATTTAACGGGAATTAAGTTTTGGTTCGACTCAAGATACTATATATATATATATAAATACATATATATAAATAACTTAGTTATAGAATTGATGAAAAATGTGGTATATATTTTGACATGCATTGAAGTGCACGGTTTATCAACTAGCTTAACAACTAGCTCAAAGCATAGCTTTAGTTATATATTTCAATTTATATATTATACGTATTATAAATATATTGTCAGTACCTTTCTTCTTTGAAGAGACGATTTACTGATTTATATATTTGAACAAAACCATTTGAGTTTTGTAAATATTGTTTTTTTCCTGAGTTGATTTTTTGATACGACGACTGTAGAATTCATTCATGTTCTCAACATGGAATTTAGCTTTTTTCTCGCTACGAAAAAGCATGTACGCATTGTTATTGCTATCAGATCTTTTGTAAATATATATAGAATCATGCAGAATTTGTTGTTATTCCACGACAAAATCATACAGATTCATACCCGATGTAAATACATTCTTTGTAAATAAATAAAATCGAATTCTGATCAAATGTGATTGTGTTGTTGTGACAATTTTCACGCTTCGTACAATCGTGCGATACTTCGTCAACATCGGGTCAAAGTTGAGATATATTTGCACAAAAGCAACAACAAGATTTCGCAGCATTATTCTTCCTTGCTGATTTTTAATTCATTTAAGAATTGTATGTATCGATTTCATCAAAAATATGCAACATATAAAATTACAAATCTGATATTTTTTTATGTCACAAGTTTAGACACATATTCTCAATGTTGTGTATTGCATATCCAAGACTGATCTGATCGTTTTCTACAAAATAATAAACGTTTTTGATAGCAAAATAAGGTGTTCTATTTCACACGTTTGGCGCCACTCTCCTGTTGTGTCTCAACTTCCAAATTTGCAAGCTTTCTATAGTATTTGTTTTGTCTTTGAATTTTTTTTTTTTTAAATATCTGATCAATGTCCAGCCATGTTTTAGCATTACACAAACTTTCTCTCTCTTTTGTTCCTCGCTGCAAGAAATATTAATAAAAGCCTTCCGAATGCTTACAAAGTTTAGACCCGTGAACCTTTAGGGTGCAAGCAGTTACTCAGTTCTTTAACTACAGCATTATAACTAAGACTTTAATAATTGCTAAGTAAAGTAAAAGCAATGGAAATTAAAGGATCTTGTGATGTGCGAAAATCAACAAATTGACTGCGCGCCGCTCGCTTCAAAACTTTTCCCATCGTCTGGAAAAGGTTTGAAAATAAAAAAACGTACAGTAAAATTAACACTGACAAAGTACGATCGTTGAATTACATTAAGTATTTCACAGTCCAATATTAATGATACTTGTCATTGCCAGTTATAAATCATCTTTTTCGCAGCAAGGTATTGAAGTTGACATTTCCGACTCGATTCATTTTCTTCCAAACTTTACCGCTGAACTGAGCTTCCTTTTAACAGCGGGAAATTTATATTTCTTTCCTTCAGAAATTGGTCAACAGGATTTTACTGTTTTACGTGCAAAAATGTCCAAGGAAAATGCCAAATTCATAATCATTTAATGAATGGTGATTGTTATTTCTGTTGGAAAAGGTAATCTGGCAACGCCTTTTTCCAGTACAATTCCTGGCCTTATTGATTTGAATATTTATTAGTTACTAGGAACGGCGGAAAAGCGGCCTTTTTCATGCAGTGGAGGTCAAAACCAATTGCTTCTATTCTCCGCTACTTAAGTTCAAATGCAAAAATCATCAAAACATCGCTTTAAATGGGCAAACTTGGACTGGTGACAAGTTCATCAATCTATAGCCGAAGGCTTCTTTGTGGAACTGAAGAACCTTGAGTATATTATTGCAGTTTATGACACCCAAACCTTTTTGATGTTTTTATATCGTTGTCAAGGAAATTCGCCACGCTTGTTATTCAAGTATATTCAATAGTGCGTCATATTTGTTTTCTTTTTCTTTTCCAAATTGTATAAGTTATTCTTTTAGTACGTTGGTAGGTGGGTGGTATTGTAAGACATTCCTTTCACCGGCGCGCACATTACATCTGTTTTCAATTTATCTGTGTTTTTCTCTTTTCTTCGCGAACAAAACAACATCAATTTAAATCTTTATCTTGGATTTTGTACCGTTAACATGTAGTGCCCACTTTCCGACATTTTTAGGTGTTATTTAAGCGATTATCAATCGTCTACGTGACCGATATTGTTTATATTTTCGAATTGAATATTTGACAACATCGACCGGCTTCAAATGAGCCAATGAACAACTCCACTTTTATCATTTCCAAATCATATCTTTTTAATCCTGTAAAGACATATAGCATTTACTTCTAAGTGTATAAACCGACAAAAGTTGCTTTAATTGCAAATCGAAGTTGTGTTATATGTATTTTAATATAGTAGTGAAAACGATGGTGTAGATTCTCTTTGCCATTCACTTTAGGGAAATTATTGCAATGAATGCATTGTTTTTGACAACGGATATTTTTTTAAAGTTGGCCTTTATATTTATCAATGTAATTAATAAAAGCCTCTCTATTTATCGATCGATGTAGTCTGTAAGTTTTAGAATTGTTTTCAGTTGTATTCTGTCAGTAAAGAAATTGTCATTTTTTTTCTTTCCTGTACTCAAGAAAGGGATAATTACCCAAATGTATAAGGTCAATTGTTTAAGAAATTGTCCAATTGTGTCTATTGTTATTTAAAACTGAAACAGTTGTTCCCATTCAAAATTAACTCCTTCCATTTTTTTTCCTTCCTCACAAATTTTCAGTTAAATTTATTTTCAAATCTTTTTTTAAATTCCTTTGTTTTCTTGTTAGCATAGACTCTTTAACTTATCATCTTGAGTGCCAAAAGCCCTTAGCAGATCCGAGGACTTGTGAATGGAGAATTTAGCGAATTTAGCATGAATCAATTTGGTTGTGACAGTACTGCATGGTCGTGCAGAACTGCATGCCGAAAGCGATCTAAAAAAAATACTATTTCCTTCTTGGATTTCGTGATACACACCGCAAAATGTTTGATTAATCGGTGGTTTTTAATCATCAGCTTCAACTTTGTTGATTTGTAAACGTTTTGGTTAAGATTCTTAGCTCAATTATGTCAATCATTGATCTTTTATGTTTGGCGATAAAGTTTGCAGTGTTTTCGTTTTCACCTGTTAAATGTTGCCGCTGATTCAAGGGGTCATTTGGGTGAACAGTAACCCTCCTTTTTTACCAGTCAATACCCATACACAAATTACTTCCCCTTTCCGCGGTCTAATGCATGAACCCGCGCCTGAAAAGAGCTCAGTTGTTAAAGTATTTAAACATACACTGTGAGCAGAGTTTTCTCTCTCTCACTTTTAGAGTAGCCTGCGTAAACAGACCCTTATTAGCGCTCGAAACGTCTCTCTTCGCGGGAGACGTTTCGAGCGCTAATAAGGGTCTGTTCGTTTACTCAGGCTACCTTTAGAGCAACGAGAAGAAAATCTAAGCGCGAGGAAAAAAATATATACAGTGGTATCTCTATTAAGCGGTCACCCTCGAGACTTTCCAAAGTGGCCGCTTAATAGAGGTTGGCCGCTTAATAGAGGTTGGCCGCTTAATAGAGGTATAGAATATGCTTGGTATATGAATAGATTTGGGACTTTATATTGTGGCCGCCTAATAGAGGGTGACCGCTTAATGGGTGACCACTTAATAGAGGTTCCACTGTATATATAAAAATATCATTTAAAAATGTCATTTAAATTGGTCTTGTCTTAAATTTGTTGATGTACAGCCACTTTAAAGCTGATTTTCTTATATATTTTGATGTATGTTTTATGACCAGAACTATTGCATTCTCACACTCGAAGACGGACAAACGGACAAACGTTTTTTTTTCCGTAACGTTTACGTAAATCGTCGTAGTTGCCGAAATCTTCTAGGAAACTAAAATCAAAATGAAGTCTTACATCAATCATTGTGGTTATATCTTCAGACCGTGTTGTCCTTAAAAACGGATTCTTCTGCAATTAGTTTAGCCTTTACATTTAATAGAGCGTTGCATTGCCATTGACTTTCTGTATAATGTCACAATTTGATCCGCACTAGCAGTTCGAGCACTTGAATCAGTCTAGAAATTGTATTTACTTTTTGATCGTTCCTCTTAAAAAAATAAATCATACAAAACTTAAGTTAAGTACTTAGCTTTATTTCTGATAGTTATCAGCCGATATTTTACTAGATAAATTGCATGCATGGAGCTCTTAACAAAGTGAAAATTGACAAATCCCCAGCCTTCCTCGTCTCAGTCAAGAAAGCCATCTTTGTGCTGTTTACACTTGGCGCTAGTAAAGCAAAATAAAGCGAATTAATTTTACAAAAATCGTGGGTTTCGCTTAATTTTGCTGATAAGAAGTGTAAAACTACATGGATCTTTTAACAAAGTTAAACTTGATAAATCCCCAGCTTCCCCCATCTCAAGAAAGTCATCTTTGTGCTCAGGTTGAAACTTGGCGCTCATAAAACATTGAATAAAAAAAGAGCGAAAATACTATTGTTTTTACAAAAACTCGTGGTTTTCGCTTTATTTTGCTGATATATAAGAAGCGTAAAAGTAACTCTGACGCAATTAATTCCAACTCTTCTCTCTTTAATTTATACTGATATACAAAACAGGATTTTTGAACATTTTTCTGAGAGCGAAAATACATGTAAAATCGTGGTTTTCGCTTTATTTTGCTGATAAGAAGCGTAAAAGTAACTCTGACGCAATTAATTCCAACTCTTCTCTCTATAATTTATACTGAACACAAAACAGGTTTATGAGGAACGTACACGGTGCCAAGCAACTGAACTGTCATACGGAGCGAGCTTTTATAATACTGTACTAAAAAATTAATTGTTCGCCGACAATCATTTGTCTTTCTTTACATCTAGTTTCTTAGATTACTGACAATGAATATAGTAAATAAACTTAGTGTTTGACAAGCTATTCAATGTATTGCGTCAGTGTCTCCAAGCACTGGATATTTCGGGAAGAAGCTGCGAGTTTATTTGTGTTTCGGTTGAGTTTTGACTACAGTAAGTTGACTAGTAGAGCTAGTACAGTGATTTTCCTTCGTCCGTTCAACGAAGTAGACTAGTTAGTGAGTAATAGTTTAAATAAAACAAAAGAAAACAATGGGATTAGTGTGTACTACTATGTATTACGTTGACTATTCTTTCACAAACGAAGGAAATTAAATCACTATCTCTCTCTCAGTGTTTCTATAAGTAACTTCTAAAATTTCGGTTTAATACAAAGCTTGGAGTCAATGCTCCCTTATGGTGAACTAACTTGAATAAAGTAGTACTTTATAAATAGTGTACGACAAAAATTACGTGAAACGTATAGAATTTTAGTTGATAATTCTTTTTTTGTTACTGCGACCTCAGGATAAATGAATGCTTGTAACGTCAGTAAGTAGCACTAGTTCTGAATAAAGCCACATTAAAAAATTAAGGGAAATAAAGGCAAAATGCTAAAAAAAGTAAATAAATAAAAGTCTATTTTAAAAATAGCTAAAGCTCGAAACGTCAGTAAAGTTAAGCTAACATTTTTTTACGGTGTTACAAATTTCATTCTATTACCTATCCTTTACTAAAAGTCACTTTTATTCAGTCTCTTTAAAATAAGTTTAGAATCATTCAATGATGAATATGATGTTACTCACGTGTGGGTTGCTAAGCGACAGTCTACTCTCTAGCAACGGTAACTAAGCATGTGCTGTCACTGAATCATCAAAGTTATTAGTTATTTACATCATTTGGAATATTTATTGATTTCTTTTTCAGTTTGTTAATAGGTAGAGACAAGGGTTGTCTAATTCCTTTTAAAAAGATTTTCTTGAATTCTTAAATTTCTCATTTATTTGTACACTACTAAATAATTATTTATTTTTCACAAAAATAATCCTATTTTCAATTTAATGTAGTTTCTTCGTTTTTCAATGAAAAATCTCCTGATTGTGTTTCAGCAAAAGCTATCAAAATTGCACTAACATTTTGACGTTTCATATGTATTCGTTTTTTGGAAGTGTTTATTTATTTTTCAACTGAAATAATCTTGCTATGCTTCAGTAAAAATATATCTTTACGCTTGTGGCAATATTTTTTCATTTATTCTCACAAAACAATAATATGCATTTCATTTTGCAATTGTGTTTCAGTAACTGAAAATATTAACCTTTTTCCCAATTTCTTTCCAGAAATTAAAGGATTTTTTAGTGAAAAGAATGGTCGATTAACAGACAGATAGACATAGCTATTATAACAATGTCTATTAATAGACAAAGGAGAGATTATACAGTCCTGATTGCAACCGACAGTGCTGAAAAAATTCCAGCAAATCTACAACGAATTTATTAGAAGTGCAAAAAACGTCCTCTGTTTTTCAAGTTTTCGCGTTTTTTCTTCTTCTAATCTAGATACTGAATGTCAAAGCCTGGCTTCATAATATTTGAAGAGAAGAGAACAAATGACAAAAGTTGCGAAGTTTAGTTGTCAGTTCCTTTGTCTTTGAACAAACCATTCATAAACTTCTGTTGTGTCTTGTGTTATTAGTTTAGATTGTTATAAATGCTGGATGCGATATTGATGTGTCTAGTTCGCCATTATGCAAACACCATGAACAAATATTATTTCAACTGTATTTTATTCTCACGTGATTTAGGGGGTGTTTATTGAAGGCGAGTTCTCCCTGCAAGCTGGGATAACTCTATTGTTTTGAATCCCCCGAGGAATATAAAACAAAAGAGCTATCCCGGTTAGCAGGGACAACTCGCTTTCATATAAACAGCCCTTTAATTCAGGCTGAGTATTGCGTCAGTTTTTGGCAAGTTCGTTGGCAAGGGTCCGCCATTTTGAATGACATCATTCGCTATTTTGATTACCATTAAGAAGAGTTGCATGGCATATATTCGGGACGATGTTGAATCTTTACATTGCTTCTGCGCAGGTGCAGTTTGTTTCTTCATGCACAAAAAGGGGACGTTATTACAGGGGATGTTTTTGATGATGTAATGTGATGGCCATGTTGCAATGTACTCTATATTCTCCCACAATACATCGCGCAATCAAGATAAACAACTGACCAGTAGAAATGTTGACATGTTCACAATATTGACATACATATTTAGGATCTATCTTAATGAAATAATTGGGATAGAACGCGCGCGTTGCATTGGTCAAAAAACCGTTTTTCGTGAGAGCGTGAAACACGCTCACGCCATTTTTAAGCAACTTCGTCACGTGTTTGGACTGATCTGCTTTCGAATTCTCCAAGACGCATCTCGGTTTTCATAAGCGCGTGAAAACACAGAAGACGTACATATTTAATTTCTTGAATAGTTTAATCATAATGGGACTCGGAACTGCGCGACTCACTTTTAAAAAAGCACTCAGTTTCGAGGTCTTCTCTGCGCAGCCTTAGTAGCATGTGTGATATACTTTTTCAGTATTGGATTAATAAAGTCCGTAGAGTGCACGCCATCAACTATCC
>JAUPMH010137240.1:3124-14987 GCA_032270665.1 Metridium farcimen
GTGTCAAGTGGTTCTCCACTTTCTCTCTTTTATCTATCTGTATTTCACTTAAACACCAAACACATCTTACACTAGTATATATGAAGAAATACTTCATTGCACAATTTAGATATATGATTCTAGCTATCTGAACTACCTGACCCCTCTTAGCAAGCTGCCTAATAGGTCTAGATTTATATTAACTGTGAGGTAATATTCACGTTAATGAGCTATACTCAGTCCAACTTAGTAAAAGCTTGTTATTAATGATTTTTCCCTGTTGCTCTGGATCTAGTAATCTGAGTGCAAAATAAACCTTTCCTTTGCCACTGTTTGGATTTCATGTTTAATTTGGTCAAGCTCCTATTTTTTTCAACCACAAATTGGTTAAGAAAAGGTTATCTGGATTATTTTCATATTGGTTGTAGGAGTACATATGGGAATTGACACACCATAACATTTTTTCATTATTGCAGCCACCTCCCCATCTGTTCCACACCACTTGTTTTTTTTGGATACATGTGAAAATGGAAAGGTTTGCACTTTGTAATGTTTTAGGTAGAAATAACAGTGCAATATTTCTATCTCAGGAAGCAGTGTTATAGCTTTGTAGCTGTTCAAAACATTTAACTTTGCTGGTCTGTTCTTTAAAAGCTTTAAGAGGCAAATTGATGCAAATTACATTTTCGTAGCTCTCCCAAAGCTCAAAGACCTGCTTCTGAAGATATCTATATATTTTGTCAGTATTCTTTTAACCTTCTTTTTCGAAATGAGTCTTACAGCTGGGTTAATGTAGCTTTAGAATGCAATAACGTAACAGGGGGGCAGCCGAGCTCTCCCTTGGCAATTTTTATTTAGATGATTATGCCACCCCGCTAAATGGTTGTTCACCCTAACTGACAGTTAAAGGGTTCCATGTAGGGTTTTCTCTCCAAGTACTACTTGAAAATCTTTGAAATGCTTCAAAATCAGCTCACAAGGGTCTGCATTGAAGCTTTCACTTTTAGTCTTGCAAATACCTATTTATATGAAAAAGTAAATTCTACATACATCAGTACCTTTGGAGATAATAGTGATAGTAGTTTGACATTAAAAGTTTACTGTGTTTGACTTATTTTATTTACCTAACAGAATAATATGCATTTGATAGAGTGATTGTGCTTGAATAATCGAGGTAAAAATATACAATACGTTTGTCATAAAGTTGACAAACAAATGCTTCAGCTTTTAAAACAACATCCATAGATAGCTTACAGTCTTCGCCAAGGTCATGCAGAAGCTCTGGACAACTCATGTACACATTCCATGCTGACACCTTGCCAATACCAGCAAACTGACTCGTTGTGTCACCAAGTAATATCGTGAAATGAGAGAAGGGAATTTCGTTTTCATCGGAAATTAATACTTGATGAACTGCATAGTAGCATTTCTTCTTTTAGCATTTCTTCTTCTTCCACACATCGGGGCAGAGACTTGGCAGGTGGGCTATGAAAAGAACAAGGACTTCAGTGTCACGGGAATGGATATTAAGCTGCTGATACCCTCTCAATGCTGCATCTCTTCCATGTAAGATGATATGCGTATCTGCCTCTTCATGGTTACAAGACAAACTTGTAACATCACTAGATGACGAGGACCACACTTTCAATAGATCGGTAAATCCCCCACTCAGAACGAGCTCCTTGTTGTAGTCGTTGTGATACTTCTGTAACAAATCAGTGCATAAAAAGTTAAAGCAAACCACCCACAAAAAGAGAAAGAAGTCAGAGGCATTAGATGCAGTGTAGAAAGAAGGCAGCAAAAGATTGGTAAATGGCCTGGGAGAATTTAATCGCTCTTGATGACAACAAAGCAAGTTTAATCATTGAATCTTGCAGGTATTTGTCGAATACCACGTCAACTCTTGTGCATTGCTCTGAGAAATGTGAAACCACGAACTTCAGGAAGTTATCACTCCACTCGCCAAAGGTTTTTGCGCCAGCATGATTTCCAATTGCTTGCACTGCAGCCATCCTATCAATGATTGTACAAGTGTTGTTCTTGCTAACTGGAGGCTGACTAAATAACGATTCTTTGGTCAATATATGGGCTAGATCGGCCTTGGTTGATGGTCGTAGTCCTACGTCTATAGTTGACAAGGAAAGTGGAACTGGAGATAACTCGTGCTGAAGGAGTGTGTCTACATCGACATCGTGACCAGACTCCAGGTCAACGATGATTCGCCTGAAAAAATATCTGTCAGCTTAGTCTAATAAAAATCAAATGTAATGACACAGATGTGGTGGCTGATGGCCAGTCAGCAGTGCATCAAGAAACATGTGGCATTAACAAGTGTCAGCCTCTTCGTGAGAACGGGGTGCCAGGTTGTCCACCTTCACTCTTTGGGATGAAGATAACGCATATTGACCATACATTGAATAAATTTCACAGTCATCAGGGATTGTGAGTGAAACTGCCTTAAATACTAAAACACAAAGAACATAATTTTATGACTGAGTTAACTATATTATAACTGATCAGAAACAACCTTTTTTAGTTTTCTGGGATAATAGAAGCATCTGCCAAAAGTGCTAATACATCAAAATGGTTGACTAAAATCCTTGAGCACAGGACTGTAATTTAGTCGCAAATATCTTTGATCGTCTATTGATGGCAGAACAATGTGGCACACATCAAGCAAATCTTGTTTTGGTGCTGAAGAATATAGCATGACACCAGACACTATGTTTACTACCATTTAATGGTTTACCCAATGGAAATCCTGGTTCTGCAATTGCATGGTCATGTTCTTTTGAAAGTTTGGAAGTTTTTGTAGAAGTGTTTTCTAGTAAACAGTCAATTTATAATTAGCCTGTTCCCTATTTATATTAGCTACTTCCCTTGACCTTGTACTACCTTCGACCAAAAAGTTGATACGTACGTATCCTTAGCAGCTTATATTGGCACATTTTTTTTCCAGTGTTGAGGGAAGTGAGTTGGATGACTAGCAGAAAATTAGAAAAGGCCTCTGTCCAACTAAGATTATCTTCAAGCGGGCGTCTAGTTTTGACAACCCAGCCAAAGAAAAACAAACACCCGTCCAGCATGAACTGGGCCTCATTATGGGACCCCGGTGTTATGTTTGATGGCAGTATAACTCTAAAGATTGACTGTATATAATTATAATATGCAACAACAAGATAGAGTACAAAACTATAAAAACGTATGACAGAAATCTTGGCCTTTCCATGATTTAATAACAATTAAGCTTATAAATTATAACATTGTTATATAATATTATAACATTGTAATTTATATAATTAAGTTTGATTATTTACATCATCGCCAACTATTTGGGACATTTGTGAGCCCGCAGTCCTCAGCCGAGTTACTCAAAAATTGCATGTAAAATACATAGAAAATGTAGAAGCTCAGAAAATTGAACAAGAAATAAAAACATTGTTATACATGATGCATTTTTTTGCCTCCATGCCATCGAATTATACTTACATCATACATCATACATCATCTGAGGAGCAGTAACAACCTTCGATGATCCCGAACAAAAGCTCAAATTATGAAAATGTATAGGCTGAAATTCATTTTCTATTAAACTCTACATAATTTACCTACATGAAGTATTACCACTATGTTCATAACTATGCTCTGGCCCCAAGTTCAAATCTTTTGCAAGTTTGACGAGCGCTGCTGTCAATCATTTGAGTAGACGTCACGCCTCATGCGGTCCGTTGCTCGACAAGTGTGTTTGTTTGTTTATAGACGGGGCAATAACGTTTAGCTACAAAGTAAGAATTTTAAGCAAATTGTAATCAACAGGCAAATTGTCTAAAATGTTCATTGAGAGTACCTTTCTTCATGAATAACCAATCTTTTTCAAGTAACGTTGTATAGACGAGCGACTGATTACTTTTCCGGTGATATGATGCCCGGGTATGCTTGATCCAGTCCTGTACCTCGTCTTCGTAAGCTTAGGGATAATTTTATATTATATTCTTTCTCAAAGGAATATCTCTAGCTGCAGTTCACATGCACAGGACAAAAACAAAACAAAAAGTGTAAATCATCGAGAAATACATGAAAGTTTACTATCTACAGACAGTTGACTTTAAACAGTCACAGCAATTTTAGTTTAGCTGATCAGGGCAAAGCAGTTTAGCTTTTTCAACAATATTCATATATATATGAATAAGACAGTGTAATTACGTGATTTTCTTTTGTCATGACCTACCATCAAGAATTCTTGGTCTTTCGTGTAATCGAGAACGATATTCCACAGATGTCGTTTGGCGATATAACCTTTAATTGTCCTATTTCATTATGAAGTCACATCAAAACATTCTATTGTTTTAACGCTAAGGATCATGGTCGCCAGATGGGGACAGATTCATAACAACAATACGAGAATACACAATAAAATTGCATTTACAAGATGGAGAGAAAAGAAATGACAACAAAATGCCATAAATATGAAAGTATAAAAATAGACACATGACATACATAAAAACTAGATAATATGAAGCTCAATTTTCACGTTTTAAAATGTCCACACATATCTTTTCTTGTGGCATTCTTGGGCTTGGTTGTAGTGTACTCACAACCACCATATAACTTGAAGGCGTCCAGCTTAGTATGCTTTTAGCCTTCAAAGGTGGTTCAACGGCCTGACCTTCGCCATATTCATTTAAATAATACCACCAGTTAGTGGGCAAATTTAAGAGCGAAAAATCTTGAATACTATAGAGACGATATCCTCTGTGGCCACACATTTCTCCTCTCCCTGCACTTATGTAGCGCCACACGTCCAAGTCCATTGGTATGTAAGATGGTAGGAGGGACGATGATTTCAGTGTGGAAATAATTCCACTATAAAAAGACCTTGCTACTACTATAGTTACAGCTTTGGACCTCCCCCCCTCCCCTACCACTTTGGTGTGAATATTTAATTAGTATGAATATATTATAAAAAATCGTGAATAAATTATAATTTTTTTTCATAATTTTGACTATATTGCCTTTCCTTTTTTATAGTAATTGTAAAACAGAAAAATCAGTCAGAATAGTTGTAAATCATATTTTATTGCAAAATAAAATCTCTACAAAAAATAATTACAGAAAAGGAGTATTTTTTTAAAACAATCCTGTGGTACAGATTACTTTTTTTAAGGGTTATATTTTTTGAACAAATAATTTCTCTACAAGATGACGTAAATAAGCGTAGGCGGTTAACAGCTTGAATATAGAGATCAATGTATTGGTTTTTTTTCTCAGTACGCGCAAGTATCATCCAAACGTTAGCTGACAATCTTCAACCCTAACATACAGTCACTTTAAAACCAAATGGATCTACAAGCACTTAAAGACACTTGGTGGGTGACTTTAACGGAAAGAGAAAAAGCACAATATCGCGACTTTCCAGCCTACATTAGAATGCGAAACTATGTGGAATCGGGCGGTAAAGAGGAAGCATTGCAGAACTGTACTTTTCGATACATCGTACAGGCTATAAAGGGAACATTGAGAGATTGGAAAATTATGAAACTCGATGGGTATTTGTTAGGTCTCTACCACGATACAAAAGATACGGTGATGATGGCCAAAGACTTGATAAACTTTCATGTATTGGATGAAGAATTTGATCAAGATTGAGAAAAGTGGACATTCATTTTCTTATGCGTGATTGACATTTAGTTGTTAACAAAAAAAAACCCACTAGAACAGTAATCCTTTTAGTAATAAGACACAAGAAGAAACAAGCCGTGGATTTTGGTACAATCATTATATTTTCAAATAATCAATTTTTACATTTCATTACAACATCGACAATCTTCTTCATTTCTTGATTACTGAAATCAAAGTTAAAAAAAAGGAAGAATAAAAGTTAGAGATTGAAGAATACAATATCAATTAGTGAGAAAAGTTTTTACCTTTTACTTTTTTGTGTAAACGAAAGCCCATTGACAATACGTGCGTCGATAGTGGGATCTATAACTACTGACACTGTTTCTATTTCGCCGCTATTGAAAATAAAAAGGAAAATATTACAATCACGTCTACATTTGCTACTTTATTCTTTAATAAAATGATTGACTTACTTGCACGCCATATATACGGTATATATCCGTAATTTTTAGATCTATGAAGGACGCTTGCTAACCTAATTATGCTATACATAAAAAAACGTCACCCCCTACCTTATGATTGACAGTTTGTTTAATATTTTATGCATGACTTGAATGAAAGCATGGAGATTCATGGTCACACCCTGTTATTACTCATAATGCGACATCATGTCAAAGACTAAGGGGGCCCTTAAAAAGCAACCCAAAGATTCTGATACATTAAGAAAAACACAGAAGAAAACTAAGAAATTGCTAAAAAAAAACAATCGAGAGTTAAAGAAAATACATCCTGATCTTGACAAGGTAATTCGTCTACAAAACAAAGCTGTTAAACTGTTGAGTAATGGAATTACCGATCTCACAAAACGTGATTCAGACCAAGTCCATCACAAATCTAATGGTCAAGGAGGAAAAGAAAAAGCCACACAAAATCAAGAAACAAATCCAGAAAATGAACAAACGAACAAATTAACGTACAATTTAAAACTAGTTTCTGAAAAACATGTAAAAAAATATGGGGGCATGCATGTGTTTTTACGTCTAAGGTTAGTAATGTATCCAGTTCGAGTAATCTTTTGAAAGATTGTATGAATGGTTTAGATAACTTGTTTCAGAAAGCTATCTCTGAAGTTAGAAAAAATGTAAGCTTAATGATATAACTAGAGATAAAATGAGAGTAATGGTAACAGCAAACGAATTTAAGAAACCTTTAAGTACACGTCTAGTTAGTATCAAAGAACAAACTCCTTCATTATTACTTTCAGAAATTAGTAAAGTCATACAGTCGGAAGAAGGGTTAAGATTAGATGAGAGTTTTACAATTGATATCGTTGCTCTTAAATCACCGTCGGGACGGGGTAAGTCTTACAAAATTCTAAACTATCGAAACCACACAAAACTTAAAAAAAGCATTATAACAATTCGTAATAAAGATAATCTTTGTGCAGCTCGGGCCATAGTAACAGGTAAAGCGATGGCTGAAAATGATCACAGAGTGCGAAAGTTGAAACAGGGTCGTCCAATTCAGAAGAGATTAGCTATAGAATTACACAAGAAAGCCGGTGTCCCACTAGGTAAATGTGGCCTTGAAGAAATTCAAAAGTTCCAACACGTTTTACCCGATTTTCAAATAAAGGTTATTAGTTTTCCTTTGAATAATTCTATTATTTTTGAAGGCAAAGAAAGTGATAAGGAGATCGTATTATATCATAATGATGACCATTTTGATTTAATTAATCCTAAGAAACTTCCAGCTTTTTTCGGAAAACGTTTTTACTGTAAAGCTTGTAAGAAATATTATAACAATGTAAAGACGCACCCATGTAATGATATGTGTCAAGTTTGTGAACGTAAATCCTGTGTTAGATCTTCTAATATCATTGAATGCAAAGAATGTAATAAGTTTTGCCGTTCCCAAGAATGTTTTGATGCACATAAAAAAGATCGCACTAAAAACGGAAAGAAATACAGGTCTAAGTGTACCAAGTGAGTTTTCGTTGCAAAGAATGTAATGATACGGTTCTCTCAGAGCGAAAAACACAGCATCACTGCGGGAATATCATTGTACAATTTGTAAAAACATGGTTCTATCAGATCATAAGTGTTTTATGCAAAGGCAAGATCCTAAATCTCCCTCTGAGAGATTAATTTTTTTCGATTTTGAGACTGACCAATTGAATGATGTACATGTTGTAAACTATGCAGTTTCACAACATTTTCAAGGAGAAACTTTTGTTTTCGAAGGCTATGATGGACTTGATCAATTCTGTACATTTCTTTTTGATGAAAATCACAAAGATTACACGGCCATAGCCCATAATGCAAAATCATTTGATAGCATTTTTATACTACGATGGTTATTACAGAATAGACCTACTGCTGATTTAAGCATAATTCGTAACGGACAAAAAATTATGCAGCTTCTAGTTCGTGATTACAATATCAGGATAATAGATTCTATTAATTGGTTTGGTATGGGCCTAGATAAACTAGCTAAGACTTTTGGTCTAGATACGAGTGAGTTTTCCAAGGGAACGTTTCCTCATTTTTTTAATAGAGCTGAAAACTGGGACTACGAGGGACCCATACCTGACTTAAAATATTACTCTCCCGATAGCTTAACCGCTGAAAAGAGAGCACAACTTATTGATTGGCATAATTCAATGCGTAACATGGATTATGTGTTCAATTTTAAACGAGAGATTTCAAAGTATTGTATACAAGATGTCAATATTTTGAGAGAAAGCTGCCTGCGATTTCGTACAATATTCTTGGAAGAAACTGAAACCGACCCGTTTCAATATGTTACTATTGCAGCCACTGTGATGTCTATATTTAGAAATACGTTTTTAAAACCAAACACGATCGCTATAGTACCCAAACATTTTTATAGAGGAATTGAAAAAATGTATTCGAAAGACTCGCTTAGATGGCTAGATTTCGTAGCTTATATGACAAAAACTAATATTGAACATGCAGAGAATTCGGGTGAATTTGTCATCGATGATAAAGAACTCGGAAAAAGATATTTTGTTGATGGGTATGACCCTATCAATAGGATTGTTTATGAGTATTATGGCTGTATCTTCCATTCGCACAATAAATGTTTTGATCAAAATTCAGCTAACCCTTTCCGAGCCAATGTAAACAATCAAAAAATATATTAACAAACATTGACAAGAGAAAACAGAATTTGTGACCTGGGATACGAAGTTTGTTTTATTTGGGAATGTAATTTTAACATATTAAGTCAAACTCCAGCCTTTAGAAATTTTATCAGTACACATGAGCTTGTCAATAATCTCTATCCTAAAGACTCCTTTTTTGGTGGTCGCACAAATGGTTTTAAATTATTTTATTCATGTTCACTGTCTGAGAAAATTCGATCATTACACTCCTAGTGAGAATACTCTTGGTACACTATTTTCTTATGACAATGAAAGTGACATTCCGCAAATTGATATTGACGACAACGAAATTGATTTAATGGCTACTTCTGAGTCTGATGAAGATGATAGTGATCAACTTACCAACGAGGATAGGGCATTTCTTGTTGACGATGAAGAGATCTTTCTACAGAACATTACAAAACAAAATATAAACTTTATTAATCTTATCTTATTACTTATAGTGTGGACAATAATTTATATTACTTTTTTTATATCTTATATCCAACTTGTTTAAACGTTTTTTTAGATTAATAGAATAACTCAATCATAGATAGGATTATACCAATGTAGATACATGGTAAAAAATTTAAACTAGTTTTTATAACAATAACTCAATAAAAAATGTTTATTTAAAACTTGTGTGTGATCTCGCGCTCGTAAATAACTTCTTCATCGCTATCACTATTGTCAAGCTGATTGTTAAGGTGATGTAGTTCAATGTCAACGATTCTTTGATTCCTTGACCTTTTACATACTATACGGATTAGCCCAGTAATCAACAAGATTAATACAATCAGTCCAAGTGATGGAAATAATATAATAGTGTAACTCAGATTTGAACTCAAAGGATGTTTGTGTATTGTCACTGAGCGAGTTGTAGTAAGATTCATATTAGCTTTAATTGTGGATGAAAAATGCTTGAGGACTGTAGCATGAGTAGATGAAGATGACGTTTTAGCAGTGATAACAGGAGAAATAGTACTAGTGGGTGAAGTTTCTGTAATCCTTTGGGTGACGATAACGTTTGTTGATAGTTTTGAAGAAGATGAAGTTGGTGATCTTGGCCGTTGACAATTACAATCTGAGATAATTTCAAGTTGTATAATTTTATTGGTTTGAGTACAAAATAGTAAGCAGTTCAGAGTGTTTTCTTTGACGTTGATGAACTAAAGTTGGGGTAGGTCAATTTTTATCACGGTTAAGTTCAGATATGATATTTGGTTATGTATCAGTGTCAATGAAATAACCTGTTCATCGACATTAAATCTAGGTACTTTCTTGACATCCCTTGCTGAGCAATCCATCAAAAAAATATGCGGCTTGTAAGTACACTCGGTCGAAGAATGTATAGGAAATGAAGTGGTAAGCACAACCAGAGTTAACAAAAGAATCAATTCCGCCATTTTTAAAAATAGACACGATTTCTTGATTGACAGGGTCTGGAGTTCTTTTTTATTACTTTTTTTTCCCTTTTCTATAGTAACAGAAGAATATTGTTAGTGTAAAATAAAGGTTTTTTTAAAAATTTTACGTGCAGAAACTTGAGTAAACATTAACTCGATCGATACTTAGCTTCGTATAGAAAGAACCAAATAACATCTCCGAATTCCAATGAAAGCCTGATATTTTCCAAGTGTAAAGACACTGTATTATCCTACTTGTTTTGTTTTGTTTTTTGAAGGAATTAACCCCTAAAAAGCTTTCAAAAATCGAATTACTCATAAGCACTAGAATTTTAACGGCTATGCCAACACTACGAAGGAGGTCGTTATCATTGGACTTCCTGTGGTTTGTTAATAATTAGCTGCCACAGGTATCCCAACATTCCGGGAGTGAATAGGTTATAACTCGTGAAGTTATGTAATAAGATTAACTCGTGGGTTGTGAAGAATTTGCGCACACTGAAATATATATATAAAAAAAACAGAGTATTAAACTACGAGTTCCTAAAAATTACATTCATTCTCACGTGAGTATCTATAAAAATGGGTTGTTTTTCTTCGTTCCCATAATTAGCTATATCATTCTTATATAATTTAGATGTTACTTGTTTTTTTACTCTCTTATTATTTGTCAGGGCTTTAACGAAAATATCTTTGCTACATATGCTCAATGAAATGCCAATTAATCCAATCTTTGCTGGAGAAGAATTGTCTAAACTACCCCCATGTATTTCAACTGCTGCCTTGAATGTCTCCGCCCAACGTTTATTAACTGTAGAAATGCTTCCTGTCAGACCACTTGTTGTTCCACTTGTTGTTCCTTTGATACCAAGGTGCCGAAAGATGAGCTGTTTTGTGATCGTTTATTCGTTACCATTCCCCAGAAAAATACTGTCCCTCCAATATGGCGGACCAACACGATTGAGCTGAGCAATTTAGGGTGCGCGCGTGCCCAGCGTGTTAGACTTTTCTGTTAACATCCCTTTCTTCTGCACTGCCTCTATACAATCTTCCTTTATCTCTCCTAACTCCTCTATCTCATCTACCATACTGCTAATCTATTGTGTAGACATGAAAGAAGCCAATTAAATTAATTATTAATGTACTCTCTTTTATCAATAAGATAAACTGTTCTTTTGATACCAAGGCACTGAAAAATGACCCGTTTTGTGATCGTTTACTTGTTACCACTCCCCAGAAAAATTCCGCCCGACCAATATGTAATTATCCTTAAGTACAATATATATACTTATCCTTAAGTAAAGTACATAGATTTACAGAATATATCTTGATAATTATCATTTATATTATTAATTTCAATACCTTGTAAAGTTCTTGATTGCTTGAGACCTCTTTTACTCAATAGGACTGAGATGTCCTCCTGTGTTATCAGACACCATAGACAAAAGTGCCTTCCTAGAAGTAAAATAGAATATGATTTTTATAATGATATTAATTAATTCAATTAATATTTTACACAAAAAAGAAAAACTTAAGGCCCAGGCAAACGGCTTCAACATTTACTTCAACATCTGTTTGATTTTGTTGATTGGCATTGTTTAAACGCTTTTAAACTCTTTCAACATTGTTGAAACATGTTGAATCGATGTTGAAAGAGTTTAAAAGCGTTTAAACATTGCCATTCAACAAAATC
>JAUPMH010137351.1:0-14978 GCA_032270665.1 Metridium farcimen
ATCATTCATCACCATCATAATCAATATCACAACCATCACTGTCACCATCACCATCATCACCACAACCATCATGATCCCCGTCATTATTAAAGTCAGTTGTCTCCTTACCTTCTCTGCGTGCACTTTGTTCAGTTCTAGCAATTCTTTGACACGTTCCTCATTTGCTGGATCAAAAGAAATTCATCAGTTTTGCGATCATATTCTCCGTTTTCGTTATAAATCTATAGCCTGTCTCAACCCCTCCCCTGGTTTCTCACGTAGAGGGGGAGGGGTGGGACAGCTGTACACAGGCTATACATCGAAAAAAACCCTCTTATTTGATTCTAAATGGTACAAGATTCAAATGAGTGACGCAGTGCATGGATTGATCCAACTCACGTAGGGGGAGGGGTGGGACGGCTTTTCACAGGCTATAAATCGAAAAAAACCCTCTTATTTGATTCTAAATGGTACAAGATTCAAATGAGCGACGCAGTGCATAGATTAACTAATGGTACAATTAAATATCACAATGTTATAGTAACAAACCTTTAGCCTGCTCCTCGGCCAACTGTTTCTTCATTGAATATCGCAGTGCCTCTAAGGTGTCCTCGTGATCAGCTTTTAGGTTCTGTATGGCGACAGTATGTTCACTCCTGACGTACATCATCTCCTCCTGTAACTTCACAGCGTTTGCTTCTTCCTCAGCTAGAAAAACAATACGCATATCATCTACAATACAATACAGTGGAACCCCATTAATCCGGCCACCGAAGGGACAGCCCAAAGTGGCCGTATAAACGGGGTGACCGTATTAAGCGGTTAAATTTTATAGAAAATGTATGGGCATGCATTTCAACGGGACCTAAAAAACTGGCCGCAATAACGGGGTGGCCGTATTAAGCGGGTGGCTGTAAGGTGGGGTTTCACTGTATCTTTATTTAAGGAGGGAGACGCAATAACCATTTATAGTTTTCTAACCTACGACCCTCTTTTCTAACCTACGACCCTCTACTTCAAGACCTATGTGGAATTTTCTTCACGATTAATATAATAAAGAGAATAGCCGTTTTCACACTGGGCAAATCGTCTGGACGGACAAATCGTCTTATCACGGACACGAAGACAATCACATCGTCTTATGACGGACAAATCGTCTTATCACGGACACGAAGACAATCACATCGTCTTATGACGGACAAATCGTCTTATCACGGACACGAAGACAATCACATCGTCTTATGACGGATAAATCGTCTTATCACGGACACGAAGACAATCAAATCGTATTGACGGACAAATAGTCTTATCACGGACACGAAGACAATCACATTGTCTTATGACGGACAAATCGTCTTATGACGGACACGAAGACAATCACATCGTCTTATGACGGACAAATCGTCTTATCACGGACAAGTCGTCTTGTGTGAAAACGAAACGAACACAATTCTGTGACAAAATACACGTCTGATAATTTTGTTGAATTCATATTAGACGAACGAATTTACGGACGATTTGTCTAGTGTGAGACGAGCCAACGTAAATAACGATGATAATGATGATAATGATTATGATGATGATGATGATGATGATGATGATGACACTGTTGATGGTTGTGGTGTCCATGCCGAGATGATATAGTGGTGGTGATATTGACGATGACGAGGATAGCAATTGGGGTGGTGATGGTAATGATGATGACGACGATTGTGCAATGCAATATTGTGGTTCTTCAGAAAAATGGCAAGATGATACAGTAATATGAGGAAGAGGGTGAAGAGAAGCAAGGAAAGGAAGATAATGATAACGTTATAGAAATAGTAATGATAATAAAGAATACAAAAGGTATAATAGACACAACCTACCAAGTCTCTCTTGCACTTGTTTTAGCTCTGATTCAGTCATGTGAAGGTCCTTTTTCAGATGCATGATAAATCGACCATTGCCCTGAAGCTGACAACATAAAAACCAAAGTAAAAACACTGCCATCGATCTGATCCTTGATCCACAAAAATCTGGAAATGTTGATCCCTGAGCTCCCCAAAACGATGATCCCTGAGGGCAAATGAAAATCTGATCCTTGATTCACAAAAACCTGGACATTCTGATCCCTAAGCCCCCAAAAGACGGCTGATCCCCTAGCCCATATACCTCGTTACTGCCCTGATCTCTCTATCACATGTTATTTTTCATCTATCTTTTGTATAACATAAACAATGTTTAAAACTTACTTTCTTGCATAAAGCAGCGACAAGAATGGCACAAGATATCAAGTTGTTGTCCCTGTCAGCAACAGCGATCTCTAGATTGTCGTTATCTTTCTTCATCGTGTGCAACGATCGTTCTAACGCGACATACTTATGTCGTATGTCATCCTGTTCGTCAACTGGTTCTACCTGGACCTCCACAGACCGTGTATGAATCTCTCTCGTCCCTGTAAGTATATCAGGTGCGTGACATGCGTACTGCCACGACTTCGTACTCGACTCGAGGTCTGATCGATCAGCATCGTAATGATCATTCGGTATGATCTCGAGCTCCCCTCGGGACAGACGATGACCGTCGATAAAGTCCGAGCCATCAGTTCCTATGGAAACTGTATCGACGTCACACTCGTGAGACTGTGAGCTCTCGATACTTGCATCACGTGATGTGATCTTTCTCGTAGGCAGTCGAGAGTGGTATGGCTTGGTAGGACTACTTGCTGGTTTATTAGCTGGGCTTCCTGTGTTGTCTTGTGGCGTGAGGGGCTTGGTTGCTTTGGGTTTATTGGCGACAGTTGTTTTGGTTGTTGAGACTTTTTTATCCGTTCCTGAACAAAGAAAAAGGCATGAAAAGCTAAAACTAAAAAAATTACCAATAAAATAAATTGTTTAGAAAAGGTACAAATACTTGTTTTTAAATTGATGATAATGATGGTAATGATGATAACAATATCAAATGACAGTAAGTACCGAGAGGAAAAATCATTAAATATATGAATAAAGACTATTTAAGATAATTATAAGCTGAATTCATCGTTGGCCAATGATAATTCGCAAGTTCAAACACTATAATGTACGTCAACTTGGCTTGTGGTGAAACCACAAAAAGGTATCCCGTCAAGATAGGCGACAATCTCGATAACCACACATACTAAAAACCCGGCTATCAATAGATAAAATACGAATTATATTTATATTACTAAAAGCGAAATCAGGTTAAAATAGCTTATATAATGTTACCGTAAACGAAAACTTGATTCAAATGATGACTAGTAAAAAATTGTATGTAAAAAATATTCCTAAAACGTTTCAACAAACACAATTTGAAATTAAAACGATTCAGATTATAACTAAAGTGAAAACAATTGTGTAGCTTGTAAACGTACTTTAACCAAAATTAAAACTAATATTGTCTTTTAAAGCAACAAAAAAGATTGAAAAACGTCGGTATTGCAGAACTTAAAACATCATCACGTTTCATACAGATATTCCAGAAAAGCTTATATCTAAAAAAAAAAAAACAATAATTCGCCCAAGGCGAGGTGGATATCGCGCAATATTAACCGAGACAATGTCGAGTTTATCATTCCCTGATATTCTTCGAGCCTGAGGAGAATTTTTGTTTTAGTATAAATACACAGGTGACTATTTCAAAAATAAACATAAATTTCTAAAAGCGCGCGAAACGCTAAAGGCGATTATCGAAAAATAGTCCAAAGTTCTTGAACAAATCAGCGCGGGCGATTTTCTATAATTACCTGCGTATTTATACTTCAAGTATATATATCAGATACATGAGAAAAATATCATTTGCCCTTGGTGGGACTTCGGCTTTCTAGTCGGATGTGTAAACCACTATACCACAAAGACCAACCACGCTGGATACGCAGCCGGACAATCTAGTATAGGGCAACTACGGGTATAAGTGCTATTTTAAACAGAAGGAAAAAAAACCGAAATCTATATGAGTTTGTTGCTGCCATGGTAACCGCTTTAGTTTTGGTGACGCAAATTACATGTACTTCGAAACATTTCCATAGATTGCTTATATTTTTCTAAAATAATTATTTCTCTCTACTTCATTTCAATAATTTTTGATTTCCAGAAAAAAACACGATTTATAAAATTATACAATAACTGATTAAAGAAAAAAAACAAATTACAAAAACATGATAGTTACAGTAATAATAAAGAGAAATGTAAATGAGGGGTCATTTGAAACTGAGAAGAAAAAGAGAAAAATACGAATAACTAAAATAATTAAAACTTTTCCCCTAAAATCGAAATCTACAGAAAAACATCGACTGGAAAGAAATTCAAATTTTCATCAAAAATAGAAAAGTCTGCCTATTGAACATACCGCTGCCGGGGCAAATCCAACACTTCACACGAGACAGAAATCTAAACGACTTGAATTTGCTGAACACACACTTGAAAATAGTATAAGCTCCCATTAATGTTTGAACAATTTCACAGTTCACAGAGAAACTACTGTTTGCTGGAACAAACGCTTACGATTGGCATACAAATGAACTTCGTGAAAATTTAAATCTGCCTGGTTAGACACGTGATAAACCATAAAACAAACCGAACCGATGAAATATTAGAAAAGCCTTGAAATTTGGGGAATATTTAGAGGAATATTGTATTTATAATGGTAAAATCGAATCATACTTATGATCAGTATGATCAACAATTCTAGAACGAAAAATCGGAGTGTACTGAAATGAATTCTCATTAACTTCAAAAACGCCGGATGCAGAAACAATGGTAAAAAACTGCATATTATGCAGCCAATGACATTATCCACATCTCTGTCCATTGCTGAGCAACAACTTTATCCCCAAAACTACTTTTAAATCGCCATTTTAATCCATGGAATACGATTTTGTTGGGAAAATCGAATCAGTTTGGCCGTCTGTGTAGTTTGTGTATAATCAAATATTTATGACACCGTTATAATTATAACATATGTGGTTGGTGTTGATTTAATATATGATAACTGTTAGCCTTGATTGGACGGTTGCTATATATATACTTTACCGGTAATATTAAATCTATACAGCAAAATATGATAATCTAAATCCTTATCATAAACTCTTTTATAATATGTAAGCCTACCTTATAATGGACTGTACAAGATTGAAAACAATATTGTAAATATTTAAGAAAAGGTATTTTCTTGAAATGGAAGAGTGAAGGGAACTAGAAGAAGGCAGAATTCCACCAGAATTCGTCCTTTGCAACAGAAGAAGACGAACGAACAATGCAACCTATCGCCAAGTGCAAACTAATGTTTTAAGCTATACATACTCTTTTTTTCTTAGGGCAATACGAACCTGGAACTTGTTGCCGTCAAAAGCAATTGATGCTCTCTCTATCGATTCCTTTAAAATCAATGTAACAAAGGCCCTTTCAAACCTAAAAGTTCCGTTACACTTAAAACGATTGTAGAACACTGTAGAAACACTATATATATATATATATGTATTTTTCTTTTTTTCTTCCTTTTAAAATCCTTCTTGTATTAGTGAAAGCTATTAAGAAGCGTAATAAACCAAGAACCAAGAAAGAGGGAGAAGGAACAATGAGAGATGATGAGATTAAGAGATGGCGAAATATAGAGATTGCAAGATGGGAGGATCTACCTATCTTCCCTTCTCCTATTATGTCCCAGAACACAAGCATGCTTTGGATATCTGCAATAATTATGTTGCATTCAACTCGACCAGCTTAACAGTAAAGGAACTCATGTAAACAGTTTCGGATTAATAGGATTTGGAGGGACTTTATTCTGTGAATTCAATTTCCCATCTGGTTCTAGTGCCTTATATGGCTTGTAATTTAGAATAGTTACCTTTTATAAATATTATTTCAGCCTGGATTTACTAAAGTAAAAATAATTTATTACAAAGTCAACAAACCAGAAAAGAACAAACCTGACACCACCTATTGTTTTTTGTTTTTTAAATCGTGTTGCCTTATATGACTTGTAATTTAGTTACCTATTATAAATAGCAATGGAAACTAGCGAGTCAACTAGTATAGGCTGCGTTGGTGTTTGATATAAACGATAGGTAATATAACGAAATTTGTAACACCGTAAAAAATGTTGACTTAACTTTACTATTATGAAATTTGTAACACCGTAAAAAAGTAAAGTTAAGTCAACATTTTTTACGGTGTTACAAATTTCATTATATCATAAATAGCATTTCAGCTTGGATTTACTACAGTAAAAACATTGTATTACAAAGTCAACAACCCAGAAAAGAACATACCTGATGCAGCTTGTTGTCCTGGTTTACTGCCAATCTTTGTTCTCTTCTGCACAGTGCTCTCAGTCTTGATACTTGTCTTCTTTGATGAAGCAAATGTAGATGCTTTCCTTTGTGTTGAAGTTGTGCTTGCAGCAGATGGTTTTCTTGCTGGTGTTTTCTTTGATGGTGGTCCAGGAACTTTCTTTATACCTTGTAACTCTATGCTAGTTGGTCTAACTGCTGCCTTCTTGATTGGCGGCTTGCTGGTAAGTGGTTTGTCAGATGCTGTTGTTGGTGTCTTCTTCATTGTTGGTAATTTAGACTTGCCGCAGCTGGGAGACACTGCAGAGGTATTGTTTACTGGCTCTGATATTGTACTTGTTGGACGTTTGTTCATTGATGGTCGTGTGGTACCAGGTGTGGTAGCTGGTTGATACTGTAAACTAGATACTGTATGCCTCTTTACTAACCTACCAGGAGCAGGGGCTAATTTACCATTTCTATTTGCAGCATCTTTACTCTCTTTTCTCTGGTTGACCTTAGAGGTTTTTTGTGATTTTGATGGTAATCTTCTACTCTGTGACTTTGTGCTTGATGCAGAACTTGCGCTAACTTTTCTGGCCTTTTTACTTGCATTTGTTTCTACAGATGATAAAGATACTTGTGAGCCTGACTGGGACAAGCTTTCGTTATCACTTTGTGCAAGATTTTCCACAGCACTTTGTTTCTTAAGTGAAAACGTTTTAGTTTTCTCTTGCTCACCACCATCAACAACAGTCTCAGTTTCACAAGACAAGGTATCCTGAGTGTCTTTTGCTTCATCAGTATTCACAACATCAGTTTCAGTAATTTTATTATCAGGTCTTAAATCAAGCCTACAAGCTGATGTTGATAAGGCAGGCCAGCTAGCAGACCTTTCCTCCTTTAACACAAGTCCTGCCAGTTTATCAGTTGACCAGAATAAAGATTCTGTCTCACTTATATCCCTAATTTGTACTAGCACCAAAGGAAGTGACTTTGAGCGTCCATAGTGTGGTAGTTTGTAGCTGTTCTGTTCAGGTTCATTACTATCGACTACATCATCCAGTTCACTTTCTTCATTCAATTCAGTGAAGGGTACACTCTGTTCTTCTTCAAAAGGAGAATTCTTCTCTGAATGAGACTCTAGTTGTTGTCTTCCAAGGTCTATACAAGCCTCAAGAGCACTTGATAAGTGCTGAGATGGGACAAGACTAGGGCAGCTACAGTACTTATCTTGAACAAAAGCATCTATTGTTGAATTTCTTTCTAAAGCTGCATGTGGTCCAGGGCTATTCAAATCATGTTTTGTCTTTAAGTTTATACTTGTAATATAATCTGATGAATAAGATCTTTTCTCTGTCATCATATTAGTGCCATCATTTAACATATTACTTGTAGTAGTAAAAAGATCTCCACATTTTAAAACTTTTTCTTCAGGATATGGTTCTTTGTGGCTATTGTCACTTGATGAATCCTCTTGTTTCTCGCTAAAATCAGAATTATCATCCATCCCATTACAGTCATTGTTTGAATTACTTTGTAGTTGATAATTACAATTAAATTCAGAGTCATTTCCAATATAATCATCATTATTACACACTTGGTCTGGTATTCTAGGAAGTGAACTTGATCTAGTTAACTCTGACCATGTGGCCTGATCATTACAGTCATTATCAGTAGACTTTGAGATATTTGTCTGAAAGGCTGTCCCATCTGATAATGACTTGGACCTCTTTTTTGTTAATTTGTCATCTGAAGTATTATTCACTCCAAATCTTTCCACTTTAGTACAATCCATTGGAGTTCTATTATTGTAATGAGTGTCTTTAGGTCTTGTTGTAGTAGCTAGATTTTCATCAGATTCTCTAAATTCCAGCCCATCAGTTTGGTGGTTTGGTCTGTTGGTTATCTTCACTTTGTGTGGATGTACAAATATACCATAGTTCTCTGCACATGTGAAGTAACGTACACCCTTCACACAACCATCATTCTTTCCACATGGTTCGTCCAGAACAATACCACACCACTGTCCAGTACTAAAGTGTGTGGTACCAAGGTACTGCACAACTCCGCTTTTGATCTGCTTGTTTAAGACACATAAAACCCTTTGTCCTAGTGAATTTGGTGTTTGATTGGATTTATTGAAGCATATCTTGCTGTTGTTCACAGTGAGTTTACTTTCTGGTTCAACCTACAAAGCAATAATATATTGTTTATTTATATGGCTATCATAAGTCATATAGTTATCATATGGTATATGTTTTTTAACACCACAAACCTATAAAAGTGACCTTTAACACACAGATATATACAAAATATTTATGTACAGCTAGTTTACCAAAACATATTCACACTAGATTATTTTCTTAATGATTAATTAATGCAAATTTACAAATCGAGCGGATGGATTAGGTGATTGAAAATATACGTGGCCTTTGTATTAAAGTTTAGTTTATATTTTCGAAATTATTCTACTTCAAAGATAATATATGTGGATCTTTATCAATGAAATATCTTATCTGTTCGAACTACAAAAGCATATTTATGAAACCCCAATGGGATTAGAATTTAATGATAAAACATTTAAACAATTTAACCAGCATTAAATATTTAGGAACACACTGAATTAGCCGAAAATTAAGAATAATATTTTGGTGTTTTTCGTGTTGAATTTGCATATGTAGTAGATTAAGTTATACAAATAAAAGTTATGCAAATAATAGATTCAAACAAAAACTTCAAATACCCTACAGAGTTAAACTTTAAAGCGAGTTTATATACATTACAAAAGAACAAATAAATTCCTAATGCGAGAAAGAAAGACGACGTATTTACAGAACAGCAAGAAGCCTCGAAGAGGCACGCGACTAAAGACTCTTAGAACGAATTTTAGCACTTTTGGAATTGCATATAAGATGAAATACAACTTAAAACTGCATATCAGCACCATCAAGTGACAAAATCCGTATATAATATGAATAATGAATACGAAAAGAAACGTAATCGGTATAATAAGGAGCTGATTTGAGCTCAAATTTTCTCTTGCATTACGTGTAGCTACTACGCTAAGGGAACGATTTTTTCCAACTTTCTTCTTTTAAATTCAAATCAAATACTCATTCCAAACGAAAAAACTTATCTGTTACATACAATAATTAGCTTACCATCATTGAGAGAGTGAGAAAACATGTATAATTTAGAAGTGATCGCAAATCAATTTTGTTTTGAGACGTTTGACTCGATTTGGTTTGCTACTAGTGCACTCGAAGTGCTAGCCAATCAAAATGCGAAGAAATTTCTTTCACCAGGGAGGGGTAGGTGGATACTAAAATTGAGCGAAAATTATAAAGAAAATTATTAAATGTAAAGCAAAAACAGACGATGAAACAGCATGAGACAAGACGAACCCATGTTGGCCCTTGCTCAAAACATACAAAAACACAGCGTTTAATAATTCAATGACTGAATTAATGTCATCTTTGTTATGGCAACCGTCTTGGCTTGTTTATAATGTAATGATTTGGCGCGAAAAATAGAGCTTTTGATGGAGCTCGCGTCCAGCCATGCAGCAGGCAACCAATCAAATAAACTGAACACATCTCGCTTTTACATCTGCCACTGAACATGCGCAGTACAGCAACAAGGTTATCAAAACAAATAGTAATATTTAAAGGAGAAAACGTTCCGGGTTTTTTAAGATATATTTGAAAAATTTATGGTCAAAGATTGTATCTGAGTCTTTAGGATAACTCATGTAAAGACTAAAATGGAAAATTGTAGAAGGTAGAAAGAAAATGACTATGTTCAGGATAAATATAATCGAGAACTTACTGACGACTATTTTGATATCTGCCCTTTGATACTTTGGCTTAATCATGCTCCCTCGACATTTCTCGCCAAAAACTAAAACCATTTTCATTAGTACATTTAGGAGTATTCAGACAAGAAAGAGTAACTCAAAACACGAAAATTTGATAAAATAATATTTAGACATTAGACAATACTCATTAACTTTAGATGTTACAAGTTACTCCAATATTTCATTAAATAACACCCAAAGAGCGAGAATATTCTTACTTACTAACACCTTAAAACATCGAACAAACATCTACTGTACAAGAAACACTTTAAAATACCATCTCATACCTTATAATTCAGTGCCGAACCAGTGTGATTTGGTTGAGGAATTTAGACCGGATCGTGGTATGTTGTTGGGAGAAATCAATAAATTCATTTTAAGGCTGTTCTGCCGAAAATGGTCTACTGTCTATTGAGATTAGCCAATCAGGGCGCACCTTTACTCATATGCTAATATCTTGTTGCGAAAGATGAATTTTCAATATAGAAAAACGTCGGAGTTTAGTGTGATTACAAATTTTGCGTTGGGTGATGTCTTAATTGAAATTCCCCCAAGGTAGTTTGTTTTTCTTGTCGAATACGCTTCTGTTTTGAGTTGCCGTCTCAAATGATTTTCACTGAATTCTAATTAAAAATGAACGTTTTTGCGTATCTGTTTTCCTTTGTTTTCCGACCCTTGGGGCATTTTTTTCCTTGCAAATCTTTTGCCGATACAAAGTATGTTAATTGTTTGTCATATTTATCGTTCGCTAATGGATGGTAAAGTGAAGTGAATTGAAAGATCGGTATCATATGTCCGAATTAGACCATGTCAAGAAACATGTTTTTATGCGTTGTCAAGAAAGCAATCGTGAAAATGTGACAATTGATCGACAAGAACGAAGAAGAACATCAAATATGTCGTAGGTTAGCAAATTTTCGATAAAACAATATTCTCTTCAAAATGTTGTTGTTGTTGTTGTTGTTGTTGTTGAACGTGTCGTCGTCAAACACCTACGGCGTATTGGATTTACTTCCAGTTATTCTTAGTACCGCGTTCCGGACGTATATCAAATTCTTCCCTGTTATAGCAAAGTCTCTCATTTTCTTGTCAGAATTCGCAACGAGAGATATACTCTCGGCTGCTAGGAAGAAAAATTAGATCCAGTTAATTATACCAGCTCAAATTGTAGTACTTGTTTTTATACGTCTCAATTTTACAAATGTCACTCAGTTGTATTGGAATTCGTTTACACAGAATGACAATTGTTGAAGACATTAATCATTTCTAATAATCATTTCTATATGTCTTGTGCACGTAGCGACACTGTTATCAGATCAATCATTCAAAGTACTCTAGCAATTCGCCTGTATTTCATCGTTACGTATATGTTCTTAAAGTAGATAATCTTTTTAAAAGGTCCACAAAATAAATAAATTCCTTTGCAAAAATAGTCAAATTATCAGTTTATATGAACGTCGTGCTATGACGCACGCCTATATGGCCGTTTGTGTTTTTTTCGCGACGATATAATTACTGTGGATAACATAATATATAGTGTTGACCACCTATCTTTCCACCCCACCCCCAACCCCACTTTAAATACACTCATCCAAACCCTTCCCTCCCCCTAAAAGACATACATTGTCATGAGCTTCTGACATGGTGTATTTTCAAACAGCAAATTAACTATTGGTGGTTTTAATTTATGATTGATTGAGTCAGTTGTTTAATGATGTAGACAAAATTGTGCAAACGTTAAAAACTCGCAATGCATGCCAACTTTTACTCCATATACGGAAGAAACGTTAGTACTTTAATACTAATCTTAATCCGTGGTATTAACGATCTGATTTGCTAATATCCGAGACAAATTCAAGGTTAGTATTCACCCTGGCCTTATTCATCAAGCCTGAGGAGAGTGGCAGTTTTAGCTGATAAAAAGATAACCAGCCACTTTCTTAAGGCGCGTGAAACGTTCTATGTAGCATTTTGAAAGCATACAATTTTATACAATTTTTCACTCTATAAGTTCTGATGATGTCGGCGTCCGACTAAAGCTCAAAATCCGAATAAACACAGTAGTACATGACCTCAAACCTACTCTCATAATACCATTCTATAGTTGTTCGAAAAAAAGTCCGAAGTGATGAAACCAATTGATGTGCTCGATTTTCTGTAATGATAAGCTAGTCTATCATTAATGTACTACAATGCTTCATTAAACGCTTCATCTGTGCCTGTGTCTAAATTTACTACAAGAGTTTAACAAATTAATATTATGGTGGTTTTTTTGTTTTTTTGTTGTTTTTTTCGCTCAGGTTGTCAAAGTTTTACATGGAACTACTGTGCAACAATACCGCATCATCACTTTATCATTATTAGTTAATCATGCAATCCAGGAAAATCTAAAAGTTCTCTTTGAAACTTCTATGAATATCTAATTCCGTAAATCTGTAAAGCCAGCATTTGTTAATGATATGTCGATGTTTTTTGAAAAATGATATCAAAATATATTATAATAAATAGTTCTAGTTTGAGAACGCCGTGTGAAGTCTTGATATCGCGGGCTCCGCAAATAGTTCTTGCTGTGTGTGTGTGTGTTGTTGATGCTGATGATAATGGTGTATTTTAAATAAAATAAGTTGAAAATTAAGATTTTGAGATTCTGTTGCACCTGCTTAGTAGACTTAGTAAGCAAAATCTCAAATTAACAACATTTTTTTCATCGTGGTTTAAGATTATAGTTATAGGCATTGATACAATCATATCACACGATAATAAACCACATAGATTATATACGCGATTTTCTAACCAGGTCATATCGTTATATCCTAAATCTCCGGAAAACATTTTTTCCATGTTTATAATTTTAGATTTTTTTTATGGAGTAATTACAGTTAATCTAACTTAATCTTTGTAAAACAAAAAGACGTCCATTATATAAAACTAACATAAAGTTGCTTTTGTCTTATAACAGATAATGTCCTGGCTAACATTGTAAACAAATAATAGTACCAGAGAAGTCACTTATAAACCTATTATTATTTCATCTAGTATTTGAAGGTAAAAGCTAACTTCACGTCAACAAATTAAACAAAATGATAAACAATTTAATTTCCACTTGATATATATACTTTAACTGAAAAAAATATTATCAAATTCACTTGTTGATATAGCTTTACCTTTTTCGGACGAATTCGGCTTGAGGCTGACTTTTCACCGAAGCGTTTTCGATATTTCCTAACACGGTTAGCCATTGTGGCTCTTCGCACTTTCCTTTTACTGCCTGATTCGCACGGCTCCAGTAAAGAATCACTGTTAGAACGCTTAAACTTTGGTAAAGGAGTGAACGAATTCTCACCAAATTCAGGCAAAGTTTCTCGTCTTTTCAAAGTCTTTCTTGAAGCAGTTTTGCTAGTTAGTGAAGCGTTTTGCTTCTCAGACAATGGCTTTTCAAAGCTACCAGCTACCCAAGCAGGTTTGGCATGGAATTCCTTAGAAGAATTAGCATTATTCGACCGGTTCCCTGTTGCTGAGCGAGGCCTTTTTCTTCCAGAATCATCGTTTTTGTTGGAGTCTAATGGAGGCAGCGTTGTCGAGAGTCGACGTGATTTGGTTGTGTTCCATGGTTGGCTGGCTATATGGCCCGACTGCTTATAAGTCGAAGATATTGGCATTTTAACTTGGAAATAAAACTTGTGTCGACAGAATAATTCGTTTTCAAAATGTCATACCTCGTTGAATAAAACGTCTTTCCTCCAAACCAAAAATACAACCATGCAAAACGACTCCACATATAAAAAGTTCGACGGAATGTTGAATTATTTTTGGATACCAAAACGTACAAATAAAAAACTCAAATGTACAAACAAAATAATGAAATTAAAACCAGGAGAAGTAAACACACGATAAGTTTAGCAAACGAGTCGATTGTTAGTTAACATTTCACGTAGCATTAATGATGTTCAGTTATACCAAGCTGCGGCGATATAATTAACTTGCAAAATATACTACCATCTGTAATGTTTTCAATTGCCACTGGCTATTATCGCCGCCCTATCTTCCCAAGGTTAGAACAAAACTGAACCAGCTACATTCACACTAAGATAGAATATATGAAATAATCCGAGTGCAGTTCTTGTAATTAGAATTCCTAAACAGCGGCCTCCTTTGGATCTCTTTAGCGTCGTCTCTACACCAACTAATAACTTGTGTTTGCAATTGTAAGCCCACTTGAAGTTTGGCCCTAAACTGTGTAGTTAATCGTTTACAACGAAAATATAAACACCTTGGCAAAACTGTTTGGCTAAAATCTAGTTTAGTATCAAGCAATTTAGTTTGGAGTCGATCTTTGAAGCTGACAACTACTCTGTGTGGCTTTTAGTTGGTTGAAGACTTCAAGTCAACTTTCCTGACAGCGTATATTGTTCAGTGAGTTTAATTGATATTTACATATTCGCGATTGAATAAATGATTAGGTAGGTAGGTACACAGCAGGGTCTGTCCAAATTGGATGAACTACATCACTGTTTCCTTTCAACTTATAGTTACAGTAATGAAAAGAGCGTCACAGTTGTGACTCCTATTCTTTGCTATAACTTTATTTTCGTCAATGTAATTTTACCGTAACAAAGAAAAACTAGCTCCCTGTAGAAGGTTTGCATAATTACAAATATTGCACGTTTCGAAACTTATGTACGGTTATCTAGAATCAACTCGGTCCTGTCTGGTTAAACGAACAAAACTAATGAAAGAACTTCATCGGCAACTTCATCAGATAGCAATATTTAAAACAGCTTAAAACTTATAAAGCAATATATATAATACCATAAAACAAGCACTCTCAATTTTGAATAGCGAACTTTGAAAGTTCTTATCGGAAAGTTTTTA
>JAUPMH010137461.1:0-27284 GCA_032270665.1 Metridium farcimen
AGTTAGGATACTCGAACCGTGAACACTTTTTTTGTTTGTTACTTTTTTAACCCACATCTCATGAGCGAATAGATTAACAATAAGATTTATTATGAACACTAGTCAGTGTAATGAAACTCACTGCTTCATTTTTAAAGGTTATGAAGCAGTAGAAGGTTCAGAAAATAATAACATGAAAAAAGTCAAGTGTTCATGGTTCGAGTATCCTCACTGTAAATATATATGGACAATATGTTAGTATGAACCTTTTCTTTTACATATATTCTTTTCCCTTTTTTTATATGTTCAAGTGCTCAAAAATTTAACACTGCTTTTTTTTTTCCTTAACTTATAAATTTGTCCCGCGGATTAAATGAATCAGTAACGATTACAAGTTTTTATTTACCATTTAAGTATATTTATTTTACACTCACTACTCTAGCCGGATTGATATATCACAAGATGGAAAATATTTTGGTATTTTAATAAGAAACGAAACCTACATGAAAAAGAAACGGTACATGCTTGGTGATTTGAAGTGGATTGTGAGTAATATGGCGCGCAAATCTATCTTCATGGCCGCACGAACTGAATGTTGTCACCACGTTACACAGCTTGAGTTCGATAAAATGATATTATTGTATTATTTTTAGGAGGGGAGTTTTGGGTTTCCTGTGTAAATGTGTCGGAGATCGCGCGCAATGATTTCTTGTTAATTTCCCGAGGCACAGGGAACCCAAAGTACCTATTCTACTTCACATTGTTCGTATTTAGAAAACATGTATGCCAGACAAGAACAAGCATCACATAGATTTTAAATGCTTTTATTTGCTTTTTTTTGCTTATCGTGAATAAGCACATTCTACTTAATTTTCATAATCAAAATAACTACAATTTCCTATGGCTACAAAACGTTTTGATATTACATGTAACATTTTAGTTTTTTAATAATATTTTAACGTATAATAATTCTATAAGTCTCATAACTAACTACTGTTTTGGCGTTTTTAAATGTTCATTTTTTTTGTCTGGATTGGTTATTACTGGAATAAAGTAGTATTTTTATAAATTAATATAATGCTACAAATTATTACATACACTATACTGCAAAAAAGCGTTAAACGTTAACGTTAGTAAACGTTCATTTTTATGCGCAAAAGAGCTGATTCTGTGTTTTAATTATTGCGTAAAGTTATGGACTAAAACGTACTTTTAATATTAAATAGGTGCGTTTACGTAAAGATCCTACGTTGAAATACATTTGCTATATTACATTTATCTTTTACGCACTCATTTGACTAAAGTATTTTTTTTTCATATACTTTTTTTCTTTATTGCATTGCGTGTTATAAGCATTCAATATATTACTATTTGCATGTTTTTAGAATTCATGTTTAAATTTCCATGAATTGATTATAGTATTAAAGACCTATGGTCACTTACCGGCATGCTTTGCGTTGTTTATTGTCGTATTACGAGAAAACAAATAAAACAAAACGCTAAACGCTAAACGATTTACTCAGAGCGTAAATACCCACTCACATCGTAAAAGATATCAAAATTTCATTATTTCGCGCGGTGCATGCTGATAAGTGAAGATAGGCTTTAAGTCTAAACTACTTCATTGCGATCTAGCTCAAAAAGTCCTGCCTCGTCACACAGTTCGCCCAATACTGTTTCATAATATCTTTTTGCTTGCAGGAGCTGTTGGATTTGTTGGTCTTTCTCCTGTAGTGTCTCGAATACCGCATCGTCTTGCGTACTGCTTGTAGATGGTGGTGTATAGTCTGGTACTGGACGATCGTGCATCTCCTTGAACATGACCTGAATAGAACATGGACTGAAGTTAGCAATGTATATGGTAAGAAATGTTGTTATCATGACGGTAAACTAATATAGTTTCCTGGAAACCAGAAGGGTATTTTGATTTCGAGTTCGTATTTATACGTTTATACGTATCAGAAATACCGTATGCAATCTTGAAAACAATGCCATTACTATATATGGTATTGTAGGTGAGAAGTAACAAAAGACTTTGATTAGCGCGCGAGATTTTTTTCTTTTTTTAACAGGTTGAGATTTCAACAGAACAATAGGCATATCTTTGATACGAATTCCTGACCGTAAAACTATTTCTTGTTTCTATGGTGCAAACCGTCAGATTAACAAACGTCAAAACAATTTTATAAAGATGACCTCTACCCAGCGTAAACCAGTAGTGCAACTAAAGTGTGCATTAGGTGGAGTTAAAAGTATCTACATCTAGTGATTAAACTAGTGTGTGCAGCGTCGTTGCTTGCAGAATGTATAAAACTTACTTTTTTCGGCATTTCTTGTTGAATTTGCTTCACCCTCTCAACCTATGAGAAATCACACTTTATTATAAAAATTGTACAACTATACAAATTTACAATAATGAGCCTGAGATTTCTTGAAAATATGCATGGCACCGTACCTAATTACGTAAATACAAAAGTAGGTAAAATGTCTAAAATAAATAACTAAGAATAGGAGAATAGACATCTATTTAACTGTATTCTCAAAACAGTAAAAAAAATGTTTAGAGTATTTTCGCTTCTTAAAGACAGCACATAGATACGTACCTTTGTTTTTTCATATTGAACCATTTCTTTAAAGTTCCCTTCTATTGACTCCAGTTTATCATTAAGTTTTCCCACATCTGCTTCTAGTCTCGCGTTTTGAGTCACCAGGGACAGGTTTTCCTGTTGCAGCATACGAACTGTGTTGTCGATACGTGGACTTGTTAGTGGCTCCTATTTTAATAGGAAAAAAAGTGTAAGGATATTTTGTTTACACATGTACGATAGTGGTTGGTTGCTATAAGGGATTTCACCCTAGGTGTAAACCTGTTTCCATATATAAGAAACAATGTTAACGTGCTCTGTTAGTAGTTAGTACATGTATATGTAGGCAAAACAACAACATCACTAACAACTATTGCAATAGCAACAGCATCAACAATAAAACAGAAACAACGACAACGATTACTAGCAGCAATTATAACAACAGCAGCAACAACAACAACAGCAACAACGACAAAGACAACTAGTAGAAACAATTAAACAACAACAGCAACAACAAAATAGCAAAACTATACATTACTAACCCCATTCAATGATGCTCCACCGATGCGATTTACTTTCTCTTGCTTCTGTAGAGTTGCTTCTAGTCGTTTACGCATTTCTTCTCTTTCCTTGTTGAAGCTCTGTTCCATAGTCTCTTTCTCTTTCTCATATTTCTCTTCAATAGTTGTCTTCTCTCGTCTACACTGAATCTTCATTTCCCACCTCTCTCGTTTTAGTTCTTCGTTTTCAGTCTGTAGCTCTTTTATCTCTTCTTCCAAGGGTTTTCTCTCTCGATTTAATCTCTGACCCATTTCTCCTTCTAATTTCGCCAGGACCTCTAATTTGTAGTTTGCTATGCTTTTTTCGATGACATGTTTCTCTGCTGAGTAGCTTCCTTCTTGGTTGTAAACTCGTTCCTGGATTATTTTCCTCTTCTCTTGGAGACTGCCTACTTCTCGTCTTAAACCTTGTAGAGTTTCCTCAAATCGTTGCTTTTCAACGCTCAACTTTTTCTCATACTCAACTTCAAAACTTCGTTTGATAACTTTGATTTCTTTCTGTAGCTCAACTGGTCTCTCTTCTGTTTCGTTATTAAGTCTACTTTCTTCAGCTTTTCTTTCCTCATTACGCAATTTCTCTTCAAACTCTTTTCTCTTTGCTTCAACTTTGTCAAGCGCCTCTTGTAACTCCTTTATTATCTCTTCGTACTTTTCTCTTTCATGCTCAACTTCCTTCTCATGTTCTTCTTTTAGTTTTGCCAGGAGCTCATCCTTACTTCGCTCGATACTTGCTTGTATTTCGTTTCTTTCATTTTCAAAGAGTTCTTCCATGTTTTGCTTCTCTATTCGATTGTGGTGTCTCATTTCTTTACGCTGATGTTTTAGTTTTATAATTTCTTTTAACATGCTTTCAATATTTGACTCCATTTCTAGTCGAAGCTTTTCTTGGTCTCTTTTATCTTTTTCTCTCTCTTTCTCGAGCTCCTTATATAGCTCATGCTTTTGTTCTTGTAATTCTTTGTCTGCTTGTTTCATTTCGCGGTCGATGTCCTGTATCTCACTTGCGTGTTCTTCCAAGACTTTGGTCAAAGTTCCTTGAAAGTCGCTTTCAAGATCTATGTTCTTCTGTATTTCATTTCCGTAAATATTCTTTTCTATTTCAGCTTGCAGTGCGGCTTTTTCTTGGTTGAACTGAACATTAAGTTCTGCTTTCTCAGAAATCATTTTGTCTTCCAGTTCCTCTCTAAGTTTTTCAAGTTCTCTTTCATATTCTTCCTCTTTGTCACTCATCTTTTCGTCGAAGTTTTTCTGGAGTTTTTGTTTTTCTTCCTCAAACAAGTTGTTCAAATCATTTTTCTCTTTCTTTGATTTGTCGTTCAAGTCATTAAGTTCTTGTTCGTGCTTCCTTCTTAATCTTTCCAAATCGTCCATCTGTTCTTCAATATCTTTTTTTGTCTTTCGTTTTTCTCTCTCAAGATCATCTTCAAAATCTTCATGCATTTGTTGTTTTTTCTTCTTTAACATTTCATCGTATTCTTCCTTCAACTTCTCATGCGCATTCTTCTCCAGTTCTAGCTTGTTGTTTAGTAGTTCAATTTCGTGCTTTTTCTCCTCCTCAGTTTTTGCATTTTCAACTTCAAGTTGTTTGATCTGTTCTTGGTATTTTTCCAAGGCCTGCTTCATGGCTTCCTCGGAATGATCTAACTGCTCTTTGAGTGACTCATTCCTCATTTTCAACTGCTTTAACTTCTCATCTTCGTCTTTGTCTGATCCTTCCTCCGTTTCTTTCAACCTTTCTTCTAATTCATGATACGAGGAAAGTTGTTCTTGTAGTTGTATCTCAACCTCAGCCTTTGCTTCAAGTAAGTCCTTCATTGTATCTTTCTTTTCCTGGTCTTTGTGTTCCATTAGATTGTTCTTTTCAGTTTTGTAGTTTTCTTCTTTCTCTTTAAGTTGACATTTTAGATCTTCGATCTCTTTTTCCAATTCCTCACTTTTGTCCTGTAACTCTTCTAGTTTCTTCGCCATGTCATTGTCATCATCGTCTTTCAAGTTTCTTTTTAAACCTTTTTGCATTTCCTCCAAAGTTTTTTCTAGCCTTTGAATTTCCTTCTCCATATTTTTCATTTCAGTCTTCAAGTCCTCGCCGTCTTTTTCCAGCTTCTTGTTTTTATCCTTCGCTTTGGATAATTCGTTTTTCAGTGTCTCGTTTTCCTGTTTGGTTTCATACTCTTCTTTTATCTGTCTCTCTAGTTCGTCCTTGTCTTCATCGTCACCTGCATTTTTCAATTTCAGCTTAACTATATCATTAAGAAGATCCTCGACATCTTTTTGGTACTTTTCCTTTAGTTCCTTCTCTTCTTCAAGCTGCTTCTGAAGGTCAGCCAGCTGCTTCTCTTTCTCAATACTGCTGTCGTTAACTCCATCTTCGTTAGGCACGGCCCCTGTTATTATGAAATCGTCTTCAACCAAAGTACCATATTCTGAACTTGGTGGCTCTCTGTATGCAACTTCACTCACTAATGGTTCGTTGTGCATATCAATTGAAATACCTTCAAGAGCATCCTCAAGTTCTGAAGCCAGAGATTCGCCCTGGAGAGTATCAAGCACACCGTATTGTAAAAGATAATCTTCATAAAGTTTAATAACATCTGAAAGGTTATCGTTACGTTTTTTCATTATGCATAATGCAACTGGTCGTTTGTCCTCGTATTGCAGCTCTTTGATCGATCTATTGTCCAGCTTATTGAGGTCGTTTATTAAACTCTCTCCGATTTTTTTTTTCAAGTTCTCCAAAGTTTCTTCTTGCGTATCTTCATCTTCATCTTTATGATGTCCCAATTCTTGGTCTTCATACTGTTGCAAAACCTCTTCCAAAGTTGCATTGTTGTCTTTCATTTTATTTACAGAAGGAAGCCATTCTTTAGTTTTCACTTTTTCGCTCCCCTCATCTGTTTTCTCACAAAGATCGGTTAGTTGGTTTGTTAACGTAGGCCCTAGTTTTCTGCTTAGGGCATCTATTCGCTGATTTAACATCTTGTTGACATCTTTAAGACTTTTAATAGAGTCCTCGTAATCATTTATAGTGTCAAGCATAGAGGCTCCGTCTTCACTCTGCCCTGTTAATTGCTCCAAGACCGCTTTCTCCCTTTCTAGCCTTTTCATATTATCTTCATATTCTTCAACAACTTCTGCTAGCGTCTTCTTTTCCTTTTCCATCTTTTGTAAAGCTTCAATGCTGTTTGCCGTATCTTGCTGTTTCATAAGATCATCCAAGAAGTCTTGGCGTAATGTCTGCGCTAGTTTCTCTAGAATATCGCGGAGATCTTTGATTTCATTCTGTAGTTCATTATGTTTCTCCTCGTACTCCTTCTCAGCTTCTTTGTTCTCGTTTTCAAGCATTTGGATCTTGTTTTCATAATCAGAGATCATCCCGCCTACATCGACGTCACCAGAGACGCTACTCAATGCTTTCTTCAATGATTCATTTTCTCTCTCCAGTAGAGCGCATTTGTCCTGATAATCCTCTAAAACACTTGCTAGTGGTTTTTCTTCTTCTGTCATTTTATTGATGGCTTCGAAATCGGACTTGCTGTGACCTTTCTTTGGATTATCATCATTTTCGTCCAACTGCTCATCACTTTTGGGTTCATCTTTGCTTTTGTTCTCTTTTTCTTGCTCTTCTTTCGTTCCCTTCTCAATATCATTCTCGTCATCATTACTTAACTCACAAAGCTCTTTATAAAGTTTCGGTCCAAGACCTTGTTCTAGAGTGTCCAGCTCTGCTTTTAGTGCTTCTTGATTTGTCAACATTTCTTTCAGCTGTGTTTCATAATCATCGATGACTTCTTCTAAAGTCTGATTGTACTGTTCCATGATGATTGGAGCTTCTAATATACAGCCCTCCATACTTTCACTTTCGATATTCTGGCTTTCTTCTATTTGATTATCATCGCTTAACTGATCTCTTGAGTCTGAGCTTTCAGTTTCCTTCCTTTGTTTATCTATGTTTGCTCTAGTTGAGTCCTGTGACGCGTCTTTGTCTCCTGTTGACTGGTCAACAGCTTGGTTTGTTATTGCTGCAGCTTTGTCCATGATTGCCTTCGTTTCATTTGGTAAATCGTCACTTTTCCTTGTTGATTTCCCAGCATAGTCGTCAGTTGAACCAATAGCTCCGTTCATTTGTTCAGTACCTTGTGTCAATTCTTGGACCTCCCCTCCGCCCATTTGTTCTTTCTTTGTGGAATAAGTTGGTCTTCCCCTAAGCTGGTTGGATAGTCTTGTTCCTAGTTTGGCATCAAGATTGTCCAGATCATTACGCATTTCAGCATTATCGTCCTGTAATTGTTCTATTTTCTTCTTATAGGCTTCGGTAATGTCATCGATCGAAATTGGTGCTCCATCGTCGCTTTGTATGGAATTTAGGACTTCGCGGTCTTTTCCGTAGTCTATTAACATGTCTTCTACAGTTTTGCCCTTATTTATTACTTTCATTGGCTCCTCAAGTATCTTGTGTTTAAGGTTTGCCTTGTCATCAGTACCCTCTGTTAGTGGTTTTTGGTTGATGTGCTCTCTCATCGATCTTTCCGGTATACTTGTTTTTCTGTCTTTTGGATGTTTAGCATGCATTTCAGTGTCGCTCTTCGCTGGCGTTTCTTCGACATCATCAGAAACGCCATGTGCTAATTTATCTGATTCTTTGAGCTTTTCATCTAATGTTGCTTCTAATTTAGCCTCGAAATCAGTGTCGTTCTTTGCTGGCGTTTCTTCAGCATCATCTACATCATCATGTTCTGTTCCCTCAAAACCTTTTAGCTCTTTGTATAATATTGGGCCGAGTTTGTTTTCCAAAGTGTCCAAATCTTTGCGCATTGCAGCAGTATCGTCCTCTAACTTTTCTATCTTCTTCTTATAAGCATCAGTGATATCACCGATTGAAATCGGCGCTCCATCGTCGCTTTGTATGGAATTGAGTACTTCGCGTTCTTTTTCATAGTCAATCAGCATATCCTCAACTGTCTTGCCCTGATCTATAACTTTCATTGGTTCCTCAAGTATCTTGTGTTTTTGGTTAGATTGATCATCAGCATCCTCTGTTTGTGGTTTTTTGTTGACTTGTTCTTTTTCTGATCTTTCCGATATACCTGCTTCTCTGTCGCTCTTCGCTGGCGTTTCTTCTACATCATCAAAAGCGTCATGTGCTAATCTATCTGATTCTTTGAGCTGTTCGTCTAATGTTAGTTCCAACTTACTTTTCAAAGCCTCGGGATCAGTGTCGTTCTTTGCTGGCCTTTCTTCAACATCGTTTGAAACATCATGTTCTGATTCCTCAGAATCTGTTAGCTTTTTGAATAGGGTTGGTCCGAGTTTGGCTTCTAAAGTATCAAGATCGTTGTGCATTTCATTGTTAGTATTTTCAAGATCTTTTATCTGCTTCTTGTAGGCTGCTGTAACATCATCAATGGAGATTGGAGCTCCATCATCACCTTGAATAGACTTTAGAATTCCGAGGTCTTTTTCGTAATCAACGAGCATATCTTCAAGCGTTTTACCTTGATGAATTAACTTAACTGGCTCTTTCAGTTGTTCATTTTCTGTTTCCAATGGGATGTCTTCTTCTCCGAGCAGCATGTATTTCCTGCTATCGCTCTTACTCTTGGGTGTAGATTCTTCTGAACTATCTTTCTTGGATGCTAACATTTCTTTTTCGGGAACATCCTTATTCACTTGCTCTTGGTCTTGCTTGCTTGTGTCCAGATTATCAGATATTTTTCCAGGTTTTGATTCCTTGCGCTTTTGACTTTCAGGAGTTTGCTCTTGCTCAGCATCAACTTCTGAAATTGCTTTCTTGGCGGCTATTGCTTCATTTTCGGCAATATCTTTATCTTCTTGCTCACCTTTTCCATTATTGGACTGAGCTTTTTCTTGTTCTTGTTCGCCTTCACTAGGAATTTCAGATTTTGGAGGATTTGACAGTATTGCTGTTGATAGATGAGGGCCCAGTGCAGTTTCATATCTATCAATGGTATCTTCATATTTCTTGATTATCTCCTCAAGTGTTTGATCTTTTTCTGACATACGTGAAAGCGCATCAAGCTCACCAACCATATCAGAACTTCTTTCTGCATCATTCCGTTTCGAACCGCTGGCCGTTCCTGCTCTGTCAAGACCATATTTAGTATTCTGTGCATCATCATTTCCATCAGCAAGTTCAGGACTTTCGTCGTGAGATCCAATAGTATCGTCCGTTTCCTTTCTTTTTGTTGTCTCTTTGTCACTTTCTAATCTATTTTCATTTTCATTTTCTATTGGTTTCTTTTCTTCCAAGCAGTTCCTGTCCTCACTATCCAGTGCATTACCTTCCTTGCTACATGTTGTTTCTGTCTTCTGCTTAGAGTCTGTTAAGGCATTCTGCTGACCTGGTTTCATTCGTAGAAGACTCTCTGAGAGGCTAGGACCAAGTCTATCGTTAAGTGTATTCAGGTCTTCAAATAGATCCTGCATGACATCTTCAATGGTTCTACCGTTATCTTCAGACAACAGTGGCAATAGGGTGTCTTGTAATAAATCTGATTCTTTCTGTGTTTTCAGTTCCCCTTTTATTGGTAAATCCTTATCATCAAGAATTGTTTCATTTTCACTAAACCTGTCTTCATCCAATATTTGGTCTTTCAATATCATGTCAGCTTTTAGTTTGTTATCTTTTTCTTTTTCTTCATCGCTATCTTCAAGTTTTTGTTCAACTTCATTCATCTTCTTTTCAAGCACTTTTGCAGGGTCATTTGTTGCTTGTCGAACTGTTATTGTATCCATTTTTACTTCGCCCTGTACAGCTGACTTTGGATCTGATTGATCCGGTTCTTCTTTGTCACCGAGGTTACCAGTTTGTTTATCTTCATGTTTGATTTCATTATCTCCTTTGTTCTTGTTCAATATCAGATCCACCAGGTTAGGCCCAAGTGCACTCTTTAGAACTGAAAGGTCATTCTCATAGCCTTGGATCACGTCCTCAAGAGCGGCATTCTGGTCTTTCATAATCTCAGCTGCCAATATTCGTTTCACTGGTGTACCATCATTAGGTTGCTGCTTATCGGATGGTTGAACTGGTCTTTCAGTATCGCATATTTCCTCTTGTCCTCCTTCTTTTACTGTTTGCTTAAAATCGTCTGTTATACCATCTCCTTGTTGAATAGCTTGTATTTTTCCAAGTTGTTGTTGTTGTTGTTTATTTTCACTCCCTAATTTTTGCTCTACACTTTGTTGTGAGTCTTTTTTCTTGGATTCGTCAGCAGTAACTGGTAAAGAAGCTTTTGAGGTAGTCGCTTTGAGAGAACCCTTTTGCTCATCTACCTCTTCAGTGGAACTTGCTTGTTTTTCATCGTCTTGGTGATCTAAAGATGTTTCCATGCCATTTTCTCTGACGTTTGCTTTTATATCCTCGCCATCCTCCAAAAGAAGTTTCGTTAAACTAGGTCCAAGTTTTGTTTTCAGTTCATTTGAGTCTTGTTGTAGTTTGTCAATGATATCCTCCAAAGTCATGTCTTTCTTCAAAAGTTCCTTCGCATCGTTTGAAAGCGAACCTTTTTCATCTTTTTTACCAATGTTAATATCACTCGACGCAACTGTTGGCATGTCTGTCATGTATGGTTTACTTTCAATATCATCAGCTGTTCTAGATTTGTCGCTTTGTTCATTTTGTTGTGCATCTACATGATACTTTTTCTTGCCCATTTCCATTTCGTCCCTTTGTTTATCGTTTAATGGCAGGTCATCATTTTCATCTTGTTTACCAGCATCGTTCGATTCTCTTTGCTTGGATACTTTTGAGAAATCTGGATAATCGCCTTTCGAAACAGAACCTGATGAGATGTCCATATTGTCTTCTAGTTGGTAGTCAGAAGCCTTTTCATGTTTGTCATGCTCGTCTAGATCTTCCTTGTTATCCTCGTCTTCCAGAAGGAATACTGTTAAGTTAGGACCGAGTTTTGATTTTAGTTTATCGGATTCTTGTTCTAACTCATTTATGAAATCTTCTAATGTACGGCCTTTATTTAATTGTTGTAGAGCGTTGTCTGATAGCGTCACTTCTTCATCCATGTCCTCAGTCTTCGTTTCTTTCAACCTTTCGTCTGCGATGCCTTTCTCAAATTCGTTTTCTGCTACAGGTTCTTTGGAAATAGGTTTAGCTTCCTTATGAGCGTCAGGTTGTGTATCTACGTGATGCATTGTCTTCTCGCTTTCCTCTTGATCATCTTGTTGGTAGTGTAGATACGGCCTGGCCTCTTCGTCCTCAGGAGTAACCTCAGTCTTGATCAACACTTCATTAGCATGTTCAGGGTCATTACTACCCTCGTCGCTGTTGTCGTTTAAAGGTTGATCTGCTTTATTTCTACTGGCAATGTTCTTATTTTCTGAGTCAAGGATGGCCTTTAATAGATTTGGTCCCAGTTTGGAATTCAAAACGTCAAGTGCATTTTCGTATTCTTTTATGATATCTTGCAGATTTGTATCTGGTTCTCTCAGCAGTCTTGAAGCTTTAAGATGGCCCTTCTCTCCTGCTTCATCTCTTCTTTTTGATGGCTGTATGTTCTCATCTTTACGTTCATCTTTGTTACCTTCGGAATTATATACGTTTACTTTACTGTTGTCATCATCTAGGACTGGCCTACTTGGATCAATGTCAGCATTTTCAGCTGCCTGTTGTGCAGCTTTTTCTAATTCAACATCAGTTTGCTGTTCCGCTGCTGTTTTTCCAGAAGCAGGCTTCTTGCCAGCTTTCTTTTGTGGTTGCTTTTCGACAGTATAACCCCTTTCAAAACCGGTCTCTTCTTCTTCGGGGGTATAACCATCATTGCCTTGCTGTGATGATACTTCTGGTTGATCGAATTTCTCTTTTTGTTGACCTGCATCAAGAATACTTTCATAGAGTTCTGGTCCTAATTTATCCTTCAACGTTTGCAAATCGTTTTCATAGCTTTTCAACACTTCTTCTAGTGTTTGGTTTTGTTCTTTCATTTGAAGTGGAGCCAACATATCTCCATCATATTGAGGACTGCTTTTCATACTAACTTCCAAATCGATGATTTCTCCTGATTCTATTGATTCAGTTCCATCATTGTCTCCCATCCTTACTTGCATGTCACCATACTTCGTCAAGTTATCCAAATAAACCTCTCCCGGCTCTCGAGCATCGGGTTTTCCGGCTGGTATAGAGTCTTTGTTGTCCTTTCGGGATCTGGCACTTCTTGCCTCCTGGTCTTTTTCTGGGGCTATATCTCTGTTTCCTGTTTCATCTAAACGTTTTGTTCCATCATCTGTTAAGCTGCTTCTGCTTGGCGTTTGACTGTCTGTATGCCCATTATCTTCTTCATTTCTGTCTGTAAGGAAATATCTGTCGGTTGCTTTATCGCTTGCTTTTTCTTCGTGTTTTATGTCATCCAATGGTTTATCATAAATATCAGGAATAGCTTTGGGGTCGTTTGTTTCCATGGGTTTTCTTTTGGGATCTTCTTTTTGATTTCCAATTTCACCTTGTCTTCCTGTGGCCAATAAGCATTTGTATAGCTCTGGTCCGATTTGTGATTTTATAGTCTGTAGCTCTTTAGCATAGTCCTCTATAACATCTTCAAGCGTCTTATTCTCATCGATCATCTTTTGTTGTGGCAACACAAAGAATACATCTTTTCCTTCCATGTTGCTTGGTGTTGTGTACATCTCTTTAGGTTGTTTAGGGGTTTGCTTATCTCCGTTTGCATCTGTATTAAGTTTTTCAAGCTCACTAGCCACACTATCTTCTGAAGGCTTTCGGACATCTTCATTACCAGGTTTTTCTGTAAGAAGGTCTTGGCTGTGCACCAAAGGCCGTTTCCTAGGAGCTCTGGGTTTTATTCTCTCGTTTGTCACATCCTCGTTTAATGGCTGCACCACATCATCACTGTCTTTCTCTTTCAATTCACTCCTGATACTGTCTAAGTCAGGTATGCTCTCGTGAGGGTTTTCTTCTTCGTGTACTTTTTCGTCACTGCCTTCAACTCTTTCAGGATCTTTGCCCTTTTGCACATGACGATCTTTGTCTGAGACATTAATACTAGCAGGGTCTTTCTCGGCTACTTGTGGTCTTGCTGTAGCTAAAATGGAGTCAAATAATCGGGGACCTAGTCTGGATTTCAATGTATCTAAATCGTTTTCATATCCTTTGATAACTTCGCCAAGGGTTTTGCTCTCCTTAGCCATGTGAATTGGTGCTTCAATCCCGCACAATGCTATGGCCTCTGACTCTGGTGTAATTGAAGTAGTACGTCCAGATGATGGTGTTATATTAGTTTCACCACTCAAAAGCTTTTGGCCGCCTTTTTGTAATTCTTCGTGTTTGTCTTCACCTTCACTGACTTCACCACTATACACTTCTCCGTATTTCTTAGAAATTCCTTCGGGACCTTGGGTTCTTTTAGCAGACGACAGCTGAGCTTTATCGTTTCTATTGTTTTCAGAAACGATGCCATTATCCTTTGTTTCTTTGCTTTTAGTTCTTGATTTTTGCAGGTCTTTTCCTGGGGCTATATCTCTGCTTCCCGTTTCGTCTAAACGTTTTGTATCATCATCTGTTAGGTTGCTTCTGCTTGGCATTTGACTATCTGCAAGCCCTGTATCTTCTTCATTTCTGTCTGTAAGGAAATATCTGTCGGTTGCTTTATTGCTTGTTTTCCCTTTGTGTTTTATGTCATCCAATGGTTTATCATAAATATCAGGAGTAGCTTTGGAGTCCACTGTTCCCATAGTTTTTCTTTTGGGATCTTCTTTGTGATTTCCATCTTCACCTTGTCTTCCTGTAGCCAATAAGCATTTGTATAGCTCTGGTCCGATTTGTGATTTTATAGTCTGTAGCTCTTCAGCATAGTCATTCATAACATCTTCAAGCGTCTTATTCTCATCGATCATCGTTTGTTGTGGCAACTCAAAGAATACGTCTTTTCCTTCCATGTTGCTTGGTGTTGTGTACATCTCTTTAGGTAGTTTAGGGGTTTCTTCATCTTCATATGCACCTGCACCTGCACTAAGTTTATCAAGCTCACTAGAAGTACTGTCTCTTGAAGGCTTTCGGGCTTCTTTATCACCAGCTGTTTCTGTAGGAAGGCTATCCACCAATGGCCTTTTCCTGGGAGCTTTAGGTTTTATTTTCTCCTTTGTCGCATCCTCGTTTAATGGCTGTACCACATCATCACTGTCTTTTTCTTTCAATTCACTCCTCATAATGACTGGGTCACGTATGCTCTCGTCAGGTTTTTCTTCTTCGTGTACGTTTTTGTCAATGCCTTCAACTCTTTCAGGAACCTTTTCCTTTTGCACAGGGCGATCTTCGTCTGAGACAATAATACTATCAGGGTCTTTCTCAGTTACTTGTGGTCTTCCTGTAGCTAAAATGGAATCAAACAATCGAGGACCTAGTCTGGATTTCAACGTATCTAAATCGTTTTCATATCCTTTGATAACTTCGCCAAGAGTTTTGCTCTCCTTAGCCATGTGAATTGGTGCTTCTATCCCGCACAATGCTATGGCCTCTGATTCTGGTGTGATTGAAGTAGTACGTCCAGTTGATGGTGTTATATCAGTTTCACCACTCAAAAGCTTTTGGCCGTCTTTGGGTAATTCCTCGTGTTTGTCTTCATCTTCACTGACTTCACCACTATACACTTCTCCGTATTTCTTAGAAATTCCTTCGGGACCTTGGGTTCTTTTAGCAGACAACAGCTGAGCTTTATCGTCTCTATCGTTTTCAGAAGCGATGCCACTATCCTTTGTTTCTTTGCTTTTAGTTCTTGATTTTTGCAGGTCTTTTTCTGGAGCTATATCTCTGTTGCCCGTTTCGTCTAAACGTTTTGTTCCATCATCTGTTAAGCTGCTTCTGCTTGGCGTTTGACTGTCTGTATGCCCACTATCTTCTTCATTTCTGTCTGTAAGGAAATATCTGTCGGTTGCTTTATCGCTTGCTTTTTCTTCGTGTTTTATGTCCTCCAATGGTTTATCATAAATATCAGGAATAGCTTTGGGGTCGTTTGTTTCCATGGGTTTTCTTTTGGGATCTTCTTTTTGATTTCCAATTTCACCTTGTCTTCCTGTGGCCAATAGGCATTTGTATAGCTCTGGTCCGATTTGTGATTTTATAGTCTGTAGCTCTTCAGCAAAGTCATTCATAACATCTTCAAGCGTCTTATTCTCATCGATCATCTTTTGTTGTGGCAACACAAATAATACATCTTTTCCTTCCATGGTGCTTGGTGCTGTGTGCATCTCTTTAGGTAGTTTAGGGGTTTCTTCATCTTCATATGCACCTGCACTAAGTTTATCAAGCTCACTAGAAGCACTGTCTCTTGAAGGCTTGCGGGGATCTTCATTACTAGAAAGGCTATCCACTAAAGGCCGTTTCCTAGGCGCTCTGGGTTTTATTCTCTCGTTTGTCACATCCTCGTTTAATGGCTGCACCACATCATCACTGTATCTTTCTTTTGATTCACTCTTCATGTCGTCTGAGTCACGTATGCTCTCGTGAGGTTTTTCTTCTTCGTGTACGTCTTTGTCACTGCCTTCGACTCTTTCAGGTTCTTTGTCCTTTTGCACATGACGATCTTCGTCTGAGATATTAATACTAGCAGGGTCTTTCTCAGCTACTTGTGGTCTTCCTGTAGCTAAAATGGAGTCAAATAATCGGGGTCCTAATCTGTATTTCAATGTATCTAAATCGTTTTCATATCCTTTGATAACTTCACCAAGAGTTTTGCTCTCCTTCGCCATGTGAATTGGTGCTTCAATCCCGCACGATGCTAAGGCCTCTGACTCTGGTGTAATTGAAGAAGTACTTCCAGATTGTGTTATATCAGTTTCACCACTCTTTCGTTTTTGGCCGTCTTTGGGTAATTCCTCGTGTTTGTCTTCAGCTTCACTGACTTTACCGCTATGCATTTCACCTTCTTTCTTAGAAATTCCTTTGGGATGTTGGGCCCTTTTAGCAGACGACTGTTTGTCTTTCTCAAATTTCTGCATAGGACGCTTTGGTGCATTACCTTTGTCACTCTTGCTTACATCCATTCTGAAATCTTGTGAAGTTGGATCTTCTTGTGTCATTGTATAACTTGATGGCACGTCAGTCTTTTCCTTTGTCGATTTCTGATCATCTGGTCCGATTGCATGGTCTTGATCTTTAGTTGCATCTTTTTCAGCTTTAAATCTTTTGTCGACCTTTTGTATATTTGACTCGGATGGGACTGACCATAATTCTTCGTTTGTACCTTGGCCTAAATCTAGTAGTGCTTGTGCAAGATCATTACCAAGCATACTTTTTAAAGCATCGTTCTCTCTTCCAAGAAACTCAAGCTTATCTTCATAAGCAGCAAGCACAGTTTCGAGATCTTCATCTTTGTCTTTCATTATTGTTGCTGCTTTTGGGAGGTCACTGAAGTCATCACCAACACTACGCTCTTCATCTGGGCTGATTAAAACGTTTGCAAGGTTCTTGCCTAGTACGTCTTCTATTCTTCCCATGTCATTATTCTGCTCTTCTAGAAGCTCTTGAATGGTGCCATCTTCTGCAATAAAATCATAAAGTGGTCCCAAGGCTGCTTTGTTTGTTTCCTCGTTTGGGTTTATCAGACACTTTGTGAGCTTGTCGCCAATTTTCTCTTTAAGACTTTCAAGATCATTTGACAGTTCGTCGTTCATATATCTTAGCTCTTTGTTTTCATTACTGAGATCGTTGACAATTTCTTGAACCGTTTCTTGATTGGCTAACCTGTCTATTATAGGTTTAGGAATATCCCTCTCATCTATACCAGTTGATGATGTTGTCAAAGCGTTTGCTAGTTTATCGCCTAGATATGTTTCTAAGTTTTCGTTCATTTCCTCCATTAGTCGTCGTTGATTACAAGCAATGTCTTTCAGTCTTTCGTTCTCTTCGGCAAGTTGAATCAATGTCTTTGGGCCTGATATCATTTCATTTAGCGCATGAGTGTAGTACGTTTTGTCTTCATCGCCTGGCTTCTCATCTTCTATCTCGTCTGCCATTCGACTGAAAATATTTGCACCGTGTATTTTTCCCATCAAGACATTCTTCTGCTCTTCAAGTTGTTTCTTTTCTTCGCATAGAGCATCAAAGGTTTCTTGTATTTCATCGTCTTGTAATTCCACCTCAAATTTAGATTTTTCCTCTTGGATTTCTGCCAATTCGTTTTCTGCTTCACGTTTTTTGGCTCGCAGAGTGTCAATTTCATTTTGGCTGAGTGGTTCTTTCTTGCTTTCATCAGAGTTATCAAGCTTTGTGTCGATCTCAAGTAGATAATCTTCAAGACTTTTCTTTGTATTCAGCAGCGCTGTCAGATCAATCAGTTCTGATGAAAAAGCACCTTCCTTCTCGGGATCACCTTGTAGATTTCCCAACTCATTTTCCACAAAGTCTAGCTCTTCCCTGCTTTCTTCGAGCTCATCTTCTAAATTGGATACAGCTTCATTCAGCTTGCTCTCAGCCTTCCGTTGTGTCTTGTCACGCTTTTCTTTTTCCTTCTCGGCTTCTTCAACCTGTCTGTGAATCTCTGCAAGAGTTTCTTTGATCGTTTTCTCGATGCCGGTCTCGTCTGCAACATTGTTGTTCATTTCGTTCATTAGGTTCTCCAAATTAGCTTCGATGTCTTCTACATTATCTTCGAGTCTCTTTATTTCCTTCTCTTTCTCCTGGATTATCTTATTAACTCCCATAAGCCCTTCTTTTGTTTTGTTTTCTTCTAATTCCTTTTCCAGTTTGTTCTTTTTATCAAGAAGGTCGCAAAGGTTTTCTAAGAGTTCTTTTTCTCTAGCGAGATCATGCTTTTCATTGATTAAAGCTTCTAACTCTTGCATCTGCGCGATCTCATCATCGTTACATTTATCCTTGATTGCATTCAGTTTTGATTCTGTTTCTTGAAGATCCTCCGTAATTTTGCGCATTTCTGCAATAACAGAAGCTGGGGGTATGTTGCTGCAACTACTAAGACTGTTTTCGTCCTTCATTGGTAATTCCTCATGTGGTGACTTATGTTTCTTGATCAATTGTACAAGGTTGTCTTCTTCGCTTTCAGGGTTCTTCTGTTGATTATACAAACTACTAACTTCTGATGCATTTTCTTGAATTTCTTTCTCGAGCTCTTTGATTTCCAAAGGATATGTTTCAAAATCGCTCATATCATATTTCTGTAATGAAATTACACTTAGAATTGGCTCTGGAACATCACTTAGGTCAAGATTTTTGACAGCTTGTAGTTGCTCAACAGCATTTGCCAGATCGTCTTCTTTTTCGTGTTTAGTCTTGATCAATTCACTTAAATGGTTTGCAGCTCGTGTAGGCTCATGCTCAATCTCGTCTTGAAGTTTCTCTACAACCTCCTCCAACTTCTTTTTCTTTTGCATTTTATCATCCAGAAGTCCTGGTTTTTCTTCTTGGTCTAAAGTGTCTGCTATTTCCATCGAAAGATCACTGAGTTTTTTCATTAAGTTTTCTTTGTTTTTGACGGCCTCTCCAAATTGTGAATAACTGTCGTCCAATGTTCCCTCCCGCTGATATTGAACTGCTTCTTGGAAACACGTTTCCTCTTTGTCTATATCTTGTCCTAGCTTCGCTATTTCTTGCTCGAGATCATTTTTCTGGCAAGCTAGCTCAAACACTTTCTGAAGATCTTCTGATAAGGTGTCAAAACCTACTGGTAAGATGGCAAGCATGTCTGACAACTCAGATTCTTGTTCAGCTTTTGCTTCAAGAAGGTTACTGATTTCTTCTTCGTTACCCGTCTCCATACTTCCAAGTGTTGCTTGTGTTGCAGATATTTCTAAATTGGCTTCTTCTACCTTATCTTTCAAGGATTGTATATGGTCTGCTAAAGAATCTGTATTTGGATCATATTTTCCTACTTTGGCGTTATCACTAAGAAGAGCAATCTGATCTTCTACTTCACTCAGCTTATTCTTTATAGTAATACTGTCATTTCTCAATGCTTTTGGGTCAAAGTTTGCAACTTGATTTGAACTCGTAGTAGCATCTTCTTCAAGATGCATTTGCTCACCTTTTGTATCTTTGTCTTTTAAGTTAGATAATTGTTGGTCGTTATCTTCGTCAATCAACTTTTCCTCGACAGCATCGTTGCTATTTTTAAGCTTATCTGGATCAGCATTGGTAGTTTTATTTGAACTCTTAACAGCTCTTTTTCCAATACCGTTCTTCTCATCTTTTGTGTCTTCATCTTTTAAGGCAGAATATTCGCTTTCTTGTTCTTCACCTTTTATCCTTTGCGTTTCTTTTTCTCCTGAAGGCAAGGGATCATTTTTATTGATTGATGTTATGATTTCTTCTTCGTCATCTTTAGTCATACCCAGAGCATCTCTCAATCTTTGTTGCTTTTTAAGGAACGGTTTTAATCTGTTCGCTTGGTCTTCAGCCATTCTGCTGTACCTGTCTCTATCTCGTTGTGCTTGTTTCAATTTCTTGGCCGCCTTAGTTGCCCCACGGTCGTTATCTTTGACTTGCTTAGCAATCTCTTCAATTTTCGATCTCATTGTCTCTGCTTGTAACGGCTTAAATGCTTCACTGTCCTTGTCGTTAATGCCTTTTACTTTTCCTTTGTCTTCTGGGATTAAGGAATCAGTTGCTATCTCAGTAGAAACTTGGCCATCTTTGTCGCTCAATAAAGCTTTGGCTTCTGTTTCTTCATATGCAGAAGATGGATGTGGCAATTGAGAATGAATGATGTCTTGTAGTACATCCTCATGCTTTTTCAAGTTTTCTATCTCCTTTTCGATGTCTTGAGTTTCGTCATCCTGTTTCAGCTGCGCGAGGTTCTTGTGGTGTTTATCAAGTTTTTGAGCTTTCTTGGCAACTTCTCCTTCTAAGTCTAACTTCTTTTTCATCAAATCAAAAACGTTTTGCTCTTCACTTTCAATTTGGGCTCGTTTGTCTTCTAAATCTCTTTCAAGTTCCTCGAGTTTCTTTTCAACTTCAGCTTTCTCGTTCTTAAGATGTTCTATCAAATCCTTGTCTTCTTCTTTCTTTAGTGCGTCGTTTATTTTCTCTAGTTGTTTCAAAACATCGAGTTCTTGGTCGTTCAATTTCTTTTCTTCTTCTCTGACATTGGAGTCACTCATGTTTTTAAGAGCGTCGATTTGCTTGTTTAATGCCTTTATCTCCTCGGCAATGCTCTTTTCCTCTTCCTGTAGCTCCTTTAAATCATTTTCATCAATGTCATCACTGTTTTCTTTATTTTCTTTTTGGTCGTTCAATTCTGGTATCTTGTCCACAAAGCCTTTACCAACCAATGCTTTAAGTATGTTATAATTGTCTTTTATCTTCTTGTATTCCTTTGCAAGATCTTTAGTTTCGTCATCAAGGATGTCTTCAATGCTGGTATCAACCGCCTTGTTTGTAAAGTCATCTCTTTTTTGAGGCATATGTTCTACAGCATTTCTTGGACTTTTCATGGTTTTGCTATCTTCATCCTTTGGCACATCTTCAGGTTGTGTTTTATCATATTCGGATTTTGTTTTCTTTCCATTTGTCTTTTGCGCCTCATTATGCTCACCTTTGCTTTCAGTTTCATCTTGAGGTTCAGAAGTTTCATCGTTTCCAGATAGCTCGTCTTCTAAAGCTTTAGTCTCATGCACATCTTTTTCACTGGGCGTGACATTTTCTGCTTCTTCGTCTTTCAACTCATCTTCCTGGAAATGGTCATCATTGCCGGGCATTGCTGATCCAAGCGACGGCATCCTCTCTATGGTTCGTAGACGTTCCTCTACTATATCTTCTTTGACTGGTTCTTTTGGCTTTTGCTCATGTACACCTTCGCCTTGTTTGAATTCATCAGACAGTTTAGTTTTTGGCTCTTGTTCAATCGTCGTCTGTTCAATCTTCGTTTGATCAATCTTCGTCTGATCAGGAGGTACACCTTCACCTTCTTTGTCTTCATCAGGCAGTTTAGTTTTTGGCTCTTGTTCAATCTTCGTCTGATCAGGAGGTACACCTTCACCTTCTTTGTCTTCATCAGGCAGTTTTGTTTTTGGCTCTTGTTCAATCTTCGTCTGATCAGTAGGTGATGTATCAACGTGTGGTTCTTCTTTACTCTCTACATGGTGATCTTCTGCCTGCGGTTCAGGATTTGCTGTGTCTTTCGTCTTGTTTGAGTCAGATGTAGGACTGCTTTCTTCAACGGTTGATGCTTCATCTGTTGGCTGTAGGTCTCCCTCTAAACCTACATTATCGTCATCCCGATCTTTGTTCTCTTCGTTTGGTTCTGTTAAGCTTTCTTGGTTGTTCTCTTTTGTTGTGTCATTTTCGACGGTTGAAGCTTGAGCTTTTTGCTTTGGATCTTTCTTGTTTTTGCTCGAGTCTTTCATGCTTTCTTGCTTAGTATCTTCTTTTATATCACTTCTAGCGTCTTTGTCTTCCATAGTTGAAAGTTCATCAACTACCTCGTCATGACTAGTTTGCGATTCTGCTTCGATGGACGATGCTGACATGTTACTAAAGCTTGTTCTGTTAACAAGTTCTTTTGCACCTTCAGACAGCAGATTTTCTAGGGCTTCAGTTTTACCTTTCGCCTTGGCCAGTTTTTGGAATGCCTCTTGCAAGCAATCTTTGTACTCATTGTAATACACTCTGCCAAGACCAATTCTTTCCATATGTAGAGCTTGTTCAAGCTCAGACTTCTTTATTGAAAGGCACTCATTATCAATGGATTCTGCTCCGGAATCACTTACTCCATCTTCTCTCTCAGATTTTGGGCTACCGGGTTCAGAATCAAAGTCTGATATTGCTCCAGAAGAATTGTCGGACTCGTAAGTTTTATCATCTGCAAATGCGTTATCAATAAGACTTTCTAAGGCTTTCAGGAGGTCTTCTTTGGAGTTGATTTCATCATGGCATTCATTTGGCCTTGGTGATGACGTTTGGTTGCCTGATTCAGCATTTACATTGGTCATATCTGCTTGATTGGCTTTTTCATCTTTTGTTTCTTGTTGTCTACCTTGCGATGATACATCATTTCTAGAAGATCGCGAAGAAGTGCATCTCGAAGGAATTTGTTTATGCGTCTCTAAAGGCGTCGGTTCTCTAGATTTCTTGCTTTTTCCTGATCGTGAAGAGATGCGACTCTCTGATGGTGTAATCCCCCCATGTTCTGAAATATTCGAGGTCCTTCGGCTGAGTTTATCTTCAGCTCCGAGAGTACTACCATAATTGCTCCAAGTACTTCCAAAACTATTTCGTCGTTTTTCGCCTTCTTTTTCTTTAGATTTCTCAGCGAGTAGGTCTTTTATTACATCAACAGCCTTTCCGAGATTCTCAGCATTTGTCTCATGTTCTTCTTGTCTTTTCCGTTGTAGTTCAGCTATTTCTTTCTTCAGTGGTATGATAGTTTCTAACTTTTCAGCCTCCGATTTAAGTTCGTCAACTTCACTTTCATCAAGTTTATTATCATTTTCAGTTTTTCTCTGCAGCGATAGCATCTTTCTCGCCATAGCGTTCTTGTCTTTCAAAATGTCTACTTCATTTTGATCTTTGTCTGCTATTATCTTAAGCAAGTCAGCAATATCTTCATTAAACTTAAAGATAACTTGTGTCTTTTCTTTTTCTAAGTCGTCCATTTTCTCTGCCATAAGTTCTTCTAATTCATCCTGCATCTCCATATAGTAGATACGACCAAGATTAAATCTCTCGATGTTGGATGCTTCTTCAAGTAAAGCCTTTTCTTTTGTTAGCGCCTCGATAACTTCTGCCTCTGGTGAAAGAACGAACTCTTTATGTTGTGTTTCCATCTTTTTCAACAACTTCTTCTTCTCTTTGTTGAAGTGCTTCTCAAGTTCGATGACTGATTGTTCAAGTTCCTCTTTCTCCTGTTTCAGTTTCTCTACTTCATCCTTGTCCATATGTTCTTCTGTATCTTCGCTATGGTCCTTCTCTTCACTTTGCTCTTTGCTGTTTTCGTTGTTTACTGGATCTTCTTTCTGTAAAAGTTCTTGGAGTTTTTCTTTACTTTTGTTTCCTTCGATTCCAAGTTTCTCACAAACAGCTTCCCATACTTTCTTAGAAATATCAATTTCTGCTTCTTTCTCGTCGGTTAATTCTTTAAGATATATGTTCTTTTCTTGTTCGTGCTTTTGCTGACATTCAAGTAATTCTAGATCATGCGATCTCAAGATTTTAGCTTTTATAGCTTTCAGCTTCTCATTCACGTTTTCTTTGTCTTGTTTTCCACTTTCATTCTGATCAAAGTCTTCCTCCGTCAACTCATCCAGAGCGTCTAACTCAGCTCTAAAATCAATCTTGCTTGGATCCTTGTCGACTGCCGTGTTTTGTCCTGCTTGATGTCTTTCGGTTGTGTCGTCTTTCCGTCCTTGGTTGATTAAGTCTTTCACTTCTTTGTGTCGTGACTTCAGGGCGTCCATATTTTCCTCCTCAGCGTTATCACCATCTAGAGCATGCTTTATGGCTTGTTTCAGATCTTGCATACTTTGCTTTAATCGATGATTTTCTTGTTCATATTCTTCTTTCATTTGTCTCAGTTCCATTTCTTTAGCATCCATCGACCCTTGAATAGATTTTAGTTCAAGAAGATATTGCTGTAGATTATCCTGAAGTTCTTGCTCCTTTTGCATTGATGTTGCTTCGCGTAATTTGGAACCTCTGCCTTCGTTTCCTCTCTTCTGATCCTTACGTTCTTTTTCCTTTTCCATTAATGTTGTTCCTTCCGATGGCGAAATTCTGTGCTCCTCTTCTCCTACTGGGGTATGTTCCTCACCAACAAAATTATTGAACTCACTGGTTCCGTTGCTGATTTGTAGCTTCGTATCTTCCACAGTAGGAGATGATGCCACTTCGTCAGCTACATTTTCTTTGATTTCGTCTTCCTCAGCTGCACTCAAGGCTTCTTGATGTAGTTTCTCAAGTTCGTAAGTACGTTTTAAAAGTTCTTCGCATTTGGTTTGCTCGTGTGCTAGCTGGTTTGCAAGTTGGATGTTAGACTTGCTAAGTTGTTCTGTGGTTTTCTGTAAATCTGAAGAAGACTCGAGTCCCTTCAGTCCACCAGGTTGTTCTCTTTTACCTCGATTTTCTCTCTCAAGTTCCTCTTTGAGCCGAGCATTGTGACTTTCATACTCCTGTAATTTATCACTCAGTTCGTCATTCTTGTTGTTCATCTGTGAGAGCTTTTCTTTAAGCTCGACATTTTCTTTTTCTAGCTTTCCCATCCTTTCAATTTCTTTCTCATGTTCGTTTTGAATTTTTTCGATTTCCTCTTTGAACTCATTTTCACGATCGTCAATAACTTGCTTGTAGTACCTTTCAATGTCACTTTTCTCAAACTCAAAGCTCTTCAAGAGAGTAAGTTGTTCGTTACGTAGTGTTGCTTCAAATTCCTCTCTTTCTTTCTCATAATGACTTTTAAGGCCATCGATATCATTCTTGTGCTGCTCTAATATTTCCACCAGCGGTTTTTGCTTCTCTTTCAAGTCATTCAGCTTTCTCTTATGTCTTTTTTCCATGTTGCGTATTACTTTTTGCTGTTCATCGCGTAGCTTTGCAACTTCGTCGATAAGTGCTACTTCAATATCTTCCTTTGTAGAGTCCGACCTGTTGAGAAGAGAAAGTTCTCGATTATAAAACTTTGCCAATTCAAATCTCTCGACATGAATAGCATTTAACAACTGGTCCTTCTCTTTCTCTAAGTTATCTATAGTTCCTTCTCTCTCTGCAAGTTTTTTTTCAAGATCTTCCGAAAAATTAGTTTTCAACTGTGAAAACTCATTTTCAAACCGAGTGTTCATTTTATTTCGTTCTTCCGTGCAACGATCTTCCCATAGTTGCTCAACTATAGTAATTTTCTCCGTCAACTCATTCTGGAACTTTCTTTGAGATTTATTTTTCTCGATTACAATATTCTCCTGCTGTTCATCAAATTTTACATTCATATTTTTCACAAATTCAGCTTTTTCGCGAACGTGGTTTCGTTCAAGTTCGGACCTTTCAAAATCGAAATCTGTTTTAAGCTTCTGAATCTGATCGGTGTAATTTTCTTTTAATGCAGCCACCTCGCCCTTCAGTTTGTTTTTAAAAACTTCAGCTTCTTTACTTGCGTCTTCAAAAGATTCCGGGTCTGATTTGGATCGCAGAATGCAATTTTCACGATAAAGCTCCTCGATTTCATTGGTCTTTTGCGTGATAAGAGACTCATATTCTTCGCGAAGTTTTCGTTTTTCGATTTTAAAACTTTCCTCTGTCTTCTTTAATTCTTGTTCCGATTTGTTGACAAACTGTTTCTCGTTTTCTTTGGCTTTTTCTGTTTCACGAGTATTGTGTTTCACCTGCAGTGACTGAGTTTCGCGTAAAACTTTCTCCTTTTCATTCATGAACTCTTCGCGTACAGCCTCGATTTCTTCATCGTATTGCTTCCTTAGTTCTTGTAACTCCTCGCTATGAATTTTCTCCGTTATTTCCTTTTCCTTGATAAAACCTAACACAATGTCTTCTCTTTCTTTCTCCAATGTTTTAAGTTCTTGGATTGCTTTTGCTAACTCATCCTTATCAATCGTAGGCACTAAACCGTCCATAATGATACGAAAAACACTGCCGGAGACGTCGCTGAGCTTAAAATTACACAAACGTTCTCTTAGGAGAAAGGAATAGCACTTTAAATCGTGTCTAGCCTTTTTTAGTGCTTTGCAGACGCTTATTTTTGAGTTGTTACTACGATGCTATTAATAATTAAAATTCCCACCAGAATTTGTGAAGGATTTATGTAAATACAAAGGTTTGTTTATAACTACAAACAGACTTTTTACTTTTCTTTCTCTCATTTAAGTCTTCAATTTTAATTTATCTTCTCATTCGGAAGATTGCAATTTATTTTGAAATAATTTTTGTGTCATTTTATCAAATTGTAGCAAAATTGGAATCTAATTGAGGATGAAATCATCAACAAGTTCGGAACAACAACACTTAGTATGCAAAACATTAAGCGAGCCGTACCTGCATTTTGACATTCAAAATGCGAAGTAAAATGCAATTGTCCTATGTACATTAAGAAGGTAGAGGATATTTCTGCAAAGGTGTGTCGAAGGCGTTGCTTAGAAAATATAGCAAATATGTTAAAGCTACCAAAAAGGGAGTAATGAGCTCGATGCAGTTTCAAGTTGTGCTGCAAATTTTAGAGTTTTAATTCAATTTTCAAGCTAGTTTATTTAAATTTCACTTTTGGCAACTGCTAAAGTTTTAAAGTATCTAATCTTACGTGTATTTTTGTGAAAAATAGGTGTGTAAGATAAATAGTAAAATCTCTAAGAAAGACAAGCTTTGAAAAAATGAACTGCAGTCTTCAAACTGAGGCATTTTAGTAGCAAGCAATAACTCAAAATATCGATCTTCAATTTCTCGTTTGGCAACTGCCGAGATTTTATAATATGGCTAAAGTAACATATTTTGAATACTCGCTAAGATACTACATTCCAAACGAATATAAACTTGGAGAAAGAGTATATATATAAATGCGTTAAGCAGCGTTCAAATCAGCGTTCAGTCATTTCAAACATCTATCCTTAATTACTGCAGTTATTTGTTGCCAATCGCTGATTTATCAACTCGTCCAAACTTATATCGTTCCAATATTCAGTACTTTTTAATCGCTATTCAAGTTTTTAAATTGCGGTGGGATTATATCTTGCATTATAACTCACCTTAGAGAACGCACATCCGTGAACAATTTTGCAGTATAAACTTCTCAATGTTGGACGTATAACAAATCTTTTCCCCTCAATGCCAGTTTCATAATACGAAGGCTAATGTTATTTGCATTGGCAGTAATAAGCGCGGATAAAGTTTCAAGGATAGAAAAACATTTGTTTCTTTGCCAATGTTGTCAGTGTTATGGTGACTGTAATTTGACAGTTTTCTTCTGCGCATGCCCAAATTTACGTTTCTCGGTGTTTTTGGTGTGAGTTTAAAGCTGATCACGTAAAGAATGCGACGTTTTGCGGCAACATCTTGTCATAACAAAATGATGACCAAAACCTTCTTTCCAATATATAAATATGAATATATATAAAACTTTCACAATGTTTATTTAACTCGTATTCATGAATTATTTGAGATCATTACTATCATCATCATCATCATCATCATCATCATCATCATCATCATCATCATCATCATCATCATCATCATCAT
>JAUPMH010137462.1:0-14978 GCA_032270665.1 Metridium farcimen
CGGTGACAATAAAGTTGGGCCAATGATCTGTTTTTACGCAAATAGAATGGTTTTCAGCTGCGATGGCCGAGTGGTTAAGGCGTTTGACTAGAAATCAAATGGGATCTTCCCGCGTAGGTTCGAATCCTACTCGCAGCGAAAAAAATTCTTTTCTGCATTGTTTAGTTTTCGCTTCTGTGCGTTCTCTCCTTCTAGTAGGCGAAACGTTCGAAAGCTGCGATGGCCGAGTGGTTAAGGCGTTTGACTCGAAATCAAATGGGATCTTCCCGCGTAGGTTCGAATCCTACTCGCAGCGGTTACCTTTTGAAAAATTTCGTCAATACTTAAAAGTTTTTCCCGTATGTCGTGCGCACCACAAGGATGTATCAAAGCATCAGAAATTGTGCGCGACAAGTAAATTGTCATTCTCTCCCACCCGAATGTTGTCTGAATGTTCAAATTGTATGTTCGTTTTTACGGTGGGTCAGTTTAAACTGCTTGCTTAAACTTACAAGCTGCGATGGCCGAGTGGTTAAGGCGTTAGACTTGAAATCTAATGGGATCTTCCCGCGTAGGTTCGAACCCTACTCGCAGCGAGGTGATTTTTCAAAAAACATAAAAAAACTTTGCACTGTCTACCAATATCAGAAACATCAATTCCACTGTGATCATATGCAATGCAATTTTTCCTCATAACATTATCGGCGCAAATAATACGTATTTCTTAGACTCGGTGACAATAAAGTTGGGCCAATGATCTGTTTTTACGCAAATAGAATGGTTTTCAGCTGCGATGGCCGAGTGGTTAGACGTGTTTTTTTGTGGTAAGAAATAATTTCGAATTTTTTATATTTGCTTGGTGAATTTTGTTTATGATGTCCATATCCAATGCTAATCTTGTTTGATTTTGTATCCTGAATGATTTACACTAATCCTTATGCTGGTTATACGCTGATTGAAGTGACATTTCAAGTAAAAACATTCAAACTTCAGTCGAAGCAACGCCCTTCGCCATGTTGTTTTTATAAAATTTATTAACTGTTTTGATAAGTTTATTCATTATGTATCCTGTTTGAACTTGGTTTGAAAAGTATTTACTTTACCATTTGCTTCCTGGTTTATATGCATAAGATTGTGACATTATATTTTACCTGGTTACCGTTTTATAAACATTTTTAAATCGGAGAAGAAGCAGTCCTTCGACCTGTTACAGTCGCCATTTTGGATTTACATAAAAAATTGATAAAAATAAAAATAATTAAAGTATAAACATAAACAAACAAATTTCTTGAAAAATATATTATATCCTTCACATTCTTTGAACTATCAACATTATTTAAGACTGCCGTAAAATCGACAATCTTTTTTTTGTGCAAACATTCCTTTCTATTTATTTAAAAGGATTAGCGATTTTTTTAATAAATAGATGCTTCTATTGAAAGATGTTATTGACAATTAGTATCTTCATTTGAATAAAAGGACTAATACAATTATATTAATTCTTCATTAATGCTTATAACATTTGCTTCGAAAGTGATTTTAATTCTTCTTTCCTACATTTACTGGATGCAATCAAGTTGCCGCATCTAGGAAAAAGAGTTTTTCTAAATTTATGCGGAAAAGTACTGGCATCTATATCGAATTGGTTTTACTGTTTCATATTGATTCTTTCCTACAAGTAAATATTTTTACTGAACTTTTCCTGATTGAACTATGTCTGAATTGAACAATGCTGTTTCCTTTGCGTCTGTGTCTGCCAGTCAAGATATGTGGATGTTTGACATTCGACCATACGTGAACTATTTTGAAAGACCTGATAGGTCTGTGTTGGGGGCTGCTGCACGTAGCATTTTCCCATCAGACCCTGCACTCGGGTTTACCGAGATGACGGGTAGGATGGCAGGATGCTACCGTGTGGTGGCAACCACACAACCTACTGCTAAGGTTATAATAATACAAAGACAAAAAAGGTCTGTCGACGGCGGCTTGGAGGATGTTAGCGTTCCTCTCCAGCCCTATAGCAATTCTGGGGGTACCCGTCGTGAAGGTACCTTGGTCACCATCGTCGATGGGGACCTTGGTGCTGCGCGGGCAATCCCTGGAAAAGCATTTGATGCTGCTATGGGGGTGTTTGGAGAGGTCGTTATGCGGACAAAGCCGCAGGTCGACAAAGTGACAGGCCTAATGAATTGCAACAGAATGTGTGTTGTAGACACCACTAGCTCAAAAAACCCCCTACCTGACCGTCTTCAGGTCGAGGGGATCGAGGGGAAAAGCTTTCTGTTGAAATACAAAGGAAAAAAATGGCACTGTTCATCGTGCAATGAAATGCATGAGGGAGCGTGCCCCTATCTTAAGGAGTTTTATGCGGCACTAGATGCCAAAAAAGCCATAAAAGAACTGAACTATGCAATAATAGGAGATAGCACCATCAGGCATACCGACCACGTTGGCTTGGCAGCTGACGTAATGAGTATGCCTGGTGCTACTACAGGTCAATTGGCTAATGCTGTGAAGGACATGCCCAAACAAACCTATAAAGAGGTTATCCTAGTTGCTGGTGCGAACGACGTTCGCACCTCTGATATAACTTCAGAGTTTTTAATGGCCAAAAGGATCGACAAATCTTTAAAAAGACTGAAAGAAGTCGCTTCTGGCCAAAATATAAAAATTAAAGTATTTAGTTCCTCGCCACCTAAACGCGATCAAACAAACATAGAAAATTTCAGTCGAATGTATTTCAGGGACCGATTGAAAAAAGTGTTTAGAGGAGTTAACAATGTGGAACTCCTTAAAGGAGTTCCATACACAGAAAATTGGACGCAGGATAGGCACCCAACTCAAAAATGTACGGAAGAAATGCTTATTGCGATGGGTGAAACAACCCCAGATTTGCTTATCAACAAAGACTTTATAACATCTGACAAAATGTACAGAGGTTTAGAAAAATGTTGGCTTTCTGCGTGCTCGGGCTGTGATGCTCGAGGGTACTACCGAGAGGCATTCTGCCCAACATGTAACAATGACGTTACAAATAGTGATATATATGATGACTTTGAACAGGTCAAAAAAATCAGCGAAAAAATTTTTGAGGAAGACTTTCCGACCCGAAAAAGAAGGCATGACTCTGGTTCCAGTGGGAACTCGGAGGTCATGATTTCAAAATATCTTCACCGTGATGCTGATGATGAACAACTTGTATCTGAATAACTTTTCTCAGTTTTATACAAATTTTAAGTCAATTGATTATGACGTTTGGCCGTCTGCTGGTCCTAGGAACTTTTTTGAAAATTTATTTGTCTTATGTTTGAGGTTTGGAAGACTGTTTTTATTTTTTAACAATGTCTACATCTACAGCAGCCTCTTTTGCTGCTATCTTGCATTAACTTTAGGGTGTCTCTTCAATTTAAACTTTTTCTTTTTCTTCGAGAATCACCCAACATAAATGAGTGAGCTAAAAGTTACTTTGTGGAATTGTAGTGGCCTTAGGGCAACTACCAACTCCACAGCCCATAAAATGGGCTTTTTTGACAAAGAGGTACCAAATGCTAATTTTGCCATTGCAGTTTTTGTGGAAACCCATCACAAAGGAGAGGAGGATTTCCCTTCCCTTTTTTTAGAATATAAGGCTACTCATAACGTCTTACATACTCCCACTCCTCTGGACCATACCCATAGTGGAATTATTGTTCTAGTGAGAAAGGATCTAGAAATTATTTCACATAGTGTTCCAATTCAAGGACGTTTTTTGAATTTTCATTTCAGGGATACAAAGGAGAATAAGGTTTATAACTGCAGTGCTTTCTATGGTCCACAATTCTTTAGAGTTTCTTCAGAAAACCTTTCCGATATTTTTCAACCCTTTTTTAAATGTCATTCTGCTCTAGATAACAACATCATATTAGGTGATTTTAATTTTGTTGACAATGATCTAGATAAAGGTCAAGGAATGGATCGACATGACAAAAGGATTTTTTCTATTTGGGATGATTTTAAATGTACAATAGGTATTGTTGACCCCTTTAGGGAGCAACAACCCCTTTCAAAACGCTTTTCGTTTGTTACCCAGAATGGAAAAAGCAGAATTGACAGGGTATATGTAAATTCTAAAAATGTGTTTAACATAAGGAATATCAATTATGTTTTCTATTCTCAAGCCAACGCTCATAAATTGATGACTTTTGATTTAACAAAACCTGACGAAAGGGGACGTGGGTACTGGAAACTGAACACAAGTATTCTAAAAGATGTTCCCTATGTTAACCTCATTACAGACTGTATCAACAAAGCAGGTTTGATTGAAAATCTTAACCCTACTGAATGGTGGGAGATGCTTCTTTTTAATATAAGGATAAATACAATGTGGTACACTCAGCAAAAAAAATACAGGGAGAACTACCTAAAGAATTCCTTGACACGTGAACTGAAATATCTTGAATCGCTTTCGATGACGACTATGCTGCCTCATCTGATGGAACGCTTGACGTATGTCCAGCTTCAGTTAAGAAACCTCGAACAAAAAGAGATAGATGGATATAAGGTACGAACAAGGAATATTCCCAATTTTGAGAGGAGTGATCCTGGAATCTCCTTCTTCTCAAGATTGGAAAAACGTTTTGTTAAGGACTCACGAATAGCGTCTCTTAAAGATGACCAAGGTAATTCAGTGAACAAATCAAGTGACTTATTAAGTATTGCAAATAAATTTTACTCCTCTTTGTATTCTTCCTCTGTTACCAATCCAAAATCTCAAAAGGCCCTTCTTAAGAACATTACTAAAAAGTTAAGTGATCTTCAAAAAGAAACCCTTGATGCTCCTATTTCTGCTGAGGAAATAGAAGCTGCTGTTCAGTCAATGAACAAGGAAAAGAGTCCAGGTATAAATGGGCTGCCCGCTGAATTTTACCAACGTTTTTGGCCTTTAATCAAAAATAGATACCTTCAATTTGTTAATCATGCATTTCATAATTCTTTCCCAATCACAATAAATACATCGGTCATAACCCTTCTCTACAAAGAACGGGGTGACATTGAAGATATTGCAAACTATAGACCCATTTCTTTGATAAATACAGACATTAAGATTATTTCAAAGGCGCTCACCAATAGATTGAAAAAGGTACTTCCAACAATAATTCATAAGTCCCAATCAGCAGTGGATGGACGTCGAATAGATCACACTGTCCACTTGCTGCGAGACCTAATAAACTTGTCTAATCAGGAAAACTTGGAAGCTGCCTTTATCTTTCTAGACCAAGAAAAAGCTTTTGATCGTGTCGATCATCAGTTTTTGCATAAAACGATGAATGCTTTTGGAATAGGAAAAAATTTTATCCAATGGGTACAGCAAATTTATTCAACTGCTGTTACAAGGGTGAAGATGAATGGCTTCCTGTCAGATCCCATCCCATATGGTAGGGGGGTGCGACAGGGAGACCCACTCAGCTTCCTCTTGTACATATTAACCATTGAACTGTTTGCTTTGCAGATAAGAGCCAATCAAAACATAGTGGGCTTTACGGTTGGCGGAGAAAAAATCGTCAGTATGCATTATGCTGATGATACTACTATTTCTATTACACAGAATCGCTGTTTCAAGGAGGTAATAAAAGACATTGCCTTATATGAAGAAGCTACAGGTGCAAAAGTCAATTTTTCTAAAACAAAAGGCCTATGGTGTGGATCATGGCGGGATCGTCAAGATTTACCCCTAGGTCTCGATTGGACAAATGAAAATATTTTCCATCTTGGTGTGTACGTCGGCAATAAAGACCCAGCTCAAAAAACATTTGAGGGTTTTATTCCAAAAATTAAGAACTCCCTTAATTTCTGGAAGCCCTTCAAACTGTGCGTCTTATCCAAAGCAAGGGTGATTGAGATATTCCATGCTTCTCGCCTCTGGTATGCAGCTCAGTTTTACCCTATTCCCACTAATACAGTAAAAGAGCTCCAAAGGTCATTTCTCGAGTACATTAATTTTCCACACAAACAAGTCATGGTTAATCAAAGAGAATGTATGAAACTGAAACGTGATGGCGGAATAAAATTAATCAACATTAAATGTAAATCTGAAGCCTCCAAAATCCAGTGGCTGGTATCCATATGTACAAATCCTGAACTCTCTCTCCACAAGGCGTTAGTGGAGAGACTGGTTGGGGTACAATATGGGGGCCTCACTGGAACTGATTTGTTTTTCACTACTGAAAATTTTATCAAACATCGGTTTCAACACCCATCTCCTTTTTATAAAGAAGCCATTACTGCAATGGTTTCTCTTGATTTCTCAAGAAAAATTGTTGATAGATATGAAGAAAAGATTTTTTATAACCATGTTTTCCTAAGGGAAAATGGTCACCCCATTACTCCTAATGCGGGTTGTATCCAACGGAAAATTTTTACTTACCAACAATTACTTGACCAACAAGCTGCAATGAATAGGCAAGAGAAATATGTGAAAGCTGCCATTAACATTTTAAACCAAATACACACAAAGGACTTTGGAGGTAGGGAGGAATCTTTCCTCCATACACCCATTGTGTCTAGTGGGAAAATAAATATTGAAAATATTTCACAAAAGATTATATACGAGGAGTTGTTACGTAAAACTGTTCACGTGGATCACCATTCTACAATTAAATGGGTTGAAAATTTTGATCGCAACGTAAATATTGACTGGAAAAAGGTTTGGGTGCAGGTTCATAATCCGCTCTGCCGGAATGAAACTGTTTCCCAAGTCTGGTCCCAGATTCACCTGAACGATTTAACAACAGCTTCATACAACAATTGGTTTAGATCGGATATCCCTTGCCCACTTTGTAAATCAAAAATTGATGGCCTTTTTCATATTATTCTTGAATGTTCATTCATTAAACAGCTTTGGAAGGAATTAGATTACTTTTTGAAAAAGCTCTCGCCTTTGCCGGTAACGGCAGAGGAGATGGCTTTTGGTCTACCTGGAAACACCCCTAAAATACTTTTACGTAACTGGTTAACCTTTCTTCTTCGTGAATGCATTATAAAGCAAGAAAAAATGGCCTTTAGAAATGATTTAGGTGCTGGAAATATTGTACATCTGAAGCATACCTATAACGCTAGAGTGTTGCACGAAGTATGTGAAGCATATGAATTATTTGTGCATGATCATCAACTTGAACGTTTCAACTCATTATATAATCCTGATAAGGTTCTCCTTGTGGATCCCCAAGGGGAGATACATAGAGAGAATATTGTCAGGATTTTTAAGTTTTGATAAAACTTTCCCTTCATTGTTACATCATTGTTACCTCTTACATACAGGTACTTTTTATGGACATATGAACATATAAATATATTTTAGGCTCTAATTATCCATATGTATTCATCTTAGCACATTGATTGTTGTTATGTTGTACGTTATGACCTTTATTTGTAATCTTATGTTTAAGCACGGAATACCTTAAAATATTTATTCATATAATTTTTCAATGTTAGTTCTTTGAACAACCTTGACTGTTTTATTATTTATGACTTCTTTTTGTATGTATTTGTATGCTACTTTTTAATGAATGCACAATTATTGCCTAAACTATATTAAATATGAAAATAAGTTCATCAGATTTTATCTTTTTTCTTTTTTTTCTTCATTGATTGCAATGTGAGTTAACACAACCTTTTTATTAACTTCTAATATTTTCTGACAACATCAATAATAGATAGAGACTTCTGTACAATGCACATATTGGCACTTTGTTGTGACGTCGGTCTTCACAGAAGCTGGTTGTGGACGGCCCACTGATGCTGCCGTCCAACTGAGCATGGAATGAGGAAACAGTCTAGCACCTTTGGTGTGTGGCCTGGTGTCCTCTTCGATGGGTCAGACTGGACGGCAGTAACGGTGGAGACAATCTTCGGCTGGTTGGCTTGCGTCAAACAACGTGTCAGCTTGTCATTGAAGAATACTCTTTATCCTTTATTGCTTTATTGAATGGCGACTAGAGGGCTTCTTCGTCCAATGGCATCACATAACTGGGGTTTGCAGCTCGCTGTTAGGATTGCTGGTCGTAGGATCGGGGTGGTTCAGGCAGTGTTTTAGACTGTCGTCTAGAAGAAAATCAGCATGAAAGTGCTGGTGGACGTCTGGACGACAGTTTGAGACATGCTGGCGCTCCGTTGCGTGCGGCGAATCTTTCCTATCTGCGATGTCCTGCACTCGTCAGGTCTGTGATATCATTGAGAGGACTCTCCTCTTGGAGTCATCCAATTACTCAGAAAATTTGAAATTCTCTTCGTTCGTTGGGATTGGGTCAAAGCAAAGACTGTGGCAATTTTATATTTCCTTCAATACTGGACCAGCAGTTGGCATGAAAAGGTGTTAATCTGTTTTTGATTCTTGTTACTTTTTGCTATTAGAATGAAATTATGCTATATTTTGAAGTGTACTTTCTATACACTTGGTAAAACATGTTAAGGACTGGGCAGAAATAACTCATTTCAATAAATGTAAACCTGCCATGGGTTTTTAAATGATGTCTTTTTGCCCTTTCCTTCCATACACTACTACGTTGTTGGCCTATTGTGCCTACTTCTGTAATTAATACAATTGAGGGGTTAGGATGTAGTTGAGAGACTGGCAAAAATCCTAAACAAATATACAAATATGTCAATTAAAACTTATTTTTGCCTCTTTCTCCCTACACATACGTGTATTTTTTGTCAATTTTATTAATCTAATTTAATAAATTATACTATAAAAATGAAAAAAGAAAAAAAAAATGTGTAAAAAAAATAATTAAAAAAAAAAAAAAAGAAAAAAAAAAGAAAAAACAACAAAAAAAGAAGTTCATTGTGTTAAAAAAATAAGATTATACTTATCAAATCATTATTACACTTATATTATGGAAAAAAGTTAAAAAATTAAAAAAAAAACAGTATTTCATTGAGTTTGTTTATATAGTCTCGCACATGGGGCACGCTCACATGGGAAACTCATTCCACTCAAGTTTTTTTGTTGATTTGAGTTCTAATAAGTCCCTTCCACCGGGTATCACCGTGTGTTTTGAAAAAAAATCACCCCAAAGTGCCCTAATTAGCCCTTCTTCATTAATTATGCATGCTAATTGGAAAATCTGAACGGCTGGTCCAAAAGTGTTCAAATTTGGACCAAAGTAAAATCATAAGACAAGAATTAAAAAAGTGAAAAAAAATTGCACTTATACTCATTATCTCATTAATTATTCATAACTTACGGGAAAAAAAGCAATTATGGCAAAATAGTCGTTTTTGATAGGCCAAAGTAATGATAATGGCACCTATGAACACCTTAAGTTACTGTACTCACTCCCATTTGACTCACTTAACCAATAATTATGAATACAATTACCTTATAGTGTTTTAATTACCTAGTGATATTCAATTCTGCACGATAATTGAAAAATATGAACTATTTGTCTAAAAGCACTGAAATTTGGGCCAAAAATACATATATAATAGAAGTAAAGACTTTATCCAGACAAATTAGGTTGCAATACGATTAAATTATGGATTTTCTCACTTCGTAATTAGTACCGATAAAAAGGCATTTTTAACGACAAAAAGTACGTCGTTATAAATTTCCTAAATTTTAAGGATAATAATGAAATTTATTGGGATTACTTTTATCTTATACTATATAAAATTATCAGACGGCAAAGGGATTTCTCACTTACTGCATGGCAATTGATTAACTTTAAATCGCACGCAATATCTCTTTGAGGAACTTTCCGACAAAGAAAAGTGTTATTTTATGACGTAAGCACATATCCACGCGTATATGATAAATGATATATGTTTGTTTATTCAAAAAAGATAGGTGTTAAAATAAGTTTGACTTGTTAGCGGCATTTTTATATGTTAAGATCTGTTTCAGTGAGTCTGGTCTGTTCAGGTGTGTAAAATTCCCCAAAGTGACAATGAGATTCTGTATAGAAAGTGAATTAATTTGTGAACGCACAAATCATTTTCTGTGTAAACAGTTAGCAGTGTAGAAGTCAATTGAAAATTATGGAACCAGTGTTACGGACTTATAATATATCTAAAGGAAGTATATGCGCGGTGTGCTTCGATAGCATTTCTCACAAGAACAGGAGACGAGAAAATGTTCATTATGTCAAAAGTAACGAGGGGTTTATCGAAACAGCCAAGTTATGGAGAGAATTTGACCATATATACTCCTCAGTCTTCAGTAAACATGATTCTTTAGCAGCACCTCCTTCTGAAAAGAAACTTTGCTACCATCACAAATGTAAAGATTTCTTCGATGTGAGATATCGAAAACGCCAGCCGAAATCAGCTGGAAACGATTTAGAGATGGAAGTTGACGTAACACAAGATACAACTCAAGATGCAGTAGATAGTGACCAGTCTTCAGTCTCCTCTAATTCGAAGCGGGTCACCCGATCCTCTGATCTATCCTACGAAACAGCTAAAGACCTGATCTCTTGCATCATTTGCAAGTCAAAAAAATTAGACAAGCATGGGAAAGAAGTTCCAGCACACTCAATGGAAATGCGCCTGAAGGACAAAGACATTCATCAGGCTGAGGAACAGTTGATAGAATTTGCGAAAGTACACTTGAGTCGTGGGTCAAAGTATAAGGATGCTGCAGATCGAATTCTTTTACAAAAGACAACAAAATCGCTATTTGCTGGTGACGTTGGGTTCCATAGCAGTTGTTATGATAATTTTCGATCTCCATCATGGAAGAAAATTCCGGCAAAAACAACAAAACAAAGTGACGAGAAGCTTAACGAACTTATGAATCTCGTTGAATACTTAGTGATTGGGAAGAAAGAAGTGTACACTCTAGCTCAACTTCGCAAATACTATGAAGAAGGTGGTGGGTCGGTCCGTAGTATTGATATAAAGGCGAAGATCATGGAGCGTTTTTCAGGACAAGTATCGTTTTGTAAACCAACACAAGGAAACGACAGAGTCACTGAATACCTCGTACCATCTGATGCAGACATTCTACCGAAAGCCATTCGAGTGATTGAAACTGGTGATGGAATTACTAGTTGTTTACAGCTCAAATCGATTGCGCGAAATGTTTCAGAGGAGTTACAATCTTTTCCTGCCTGTCAATGGCCGCCAACTCCACAGGCAATTATTGAATCAACAGAAACTGTAAGTAAGATTCTATATAATTTTCTTTCATGGGTCGTCAGCCCTCATTCACATATTGGAAAAGATGGATTAGTCAAGTTGCCAGCACACAAAGCAACTGTAATTTCTCAAATTTGTGACAATATTACTGCTTTAGCTCCATTTTCTAAGCCAACAATGAGCCAGGTCTTAATTTCATTGAGTATATATGCCAAGACCGGCTCTAAACTAATCGTTGATGACCTAAGGCGACTTGGTACTGGAATCCCTTACACTGAAACTCTGTTCATCTTAGATAAGTGGGCTGAATGGGCCCAAAAACAAGGATCAATTATTCCTGGAAACATTGTGAAAAATATAATGACCACTCATGTGTTTGACAACATTGATTGGTCTAGTAGAAATGGACGGCTAGAGATTCATTTAACGAACTCAATACTAATCCAAAAAAATAATTTGGTTGATCGGATAGCAAATGTAACTCTTGAACCTGATTATAATTATTCCCGCAAAAATCATAGAGCATACAAAGGAACGTCAGTAGAGCTGCCACCGGTAAACCACATGCGAAGCGAAGTCAAGCTCATGAAGCCTGAACCTCTGCAATATGCAACTCCACATCTTGACGAATCATCCACAAGAACTTTTACTTGGGTGTTAGCTCGTCATCTGGCTTCAAGTCAAAGTTTAGTTCAGACAGTGCCTGGGTGGGGTGGTTTTCAGCAACTTGCCTGTGAACCCGATTTATGCCCAGTAACAGTTGGTTACTTGCCTCCAATTCCGGAATCGCCAAATGACATGAAAGTTATATATACAGAAATATAACGGACATTGGAGATCATGAATGAATTAGATCTTCCATTTATTTTCATAGAGGCTGATCAAGCAATTTACACAAAGGTAATTGATGCTATGTTTAAATTGGAACATGATGGCAAAGATGTGTTCAGAAAAATTGTTCCAAGAATGGGCGGGTTCCATATTGTTATGTGCATGCTTAAAACTATAAACAGTCTCTTTAAGAACTTTGGTTTCGTTCAGCTACTAAATTCTGCTGGATTAGGTGGAATGGGAACAATAAAGAAATGTTTGCAAGGTGGAGACGTGAAGGAAGGGATTGAGTCATATAAGAAACTATTTGAGGCATTACTGCGGACTAAGATTGAGTATATGATGAATGAGGGGTCGTTTAGTATCAATGATGAGCTCAAACAAGAACTCAATGAACTGATCAACGGAATCAACGTTGAGAAAGTCAAAACTGTCCAAAAACTTGTCAATCTTGGTCAATTTCCTGAAGCTCAGGGTGATATGGGAAAGATGATGGATATCTTCCTAGAAATGGTCAATTTGCTTTTAAACTACATTCATTTTTTAAGAGTAGGTAACTTCGAAGGTGCTTTAGAGGCAATCTTTGAATTTTTGGCATACGTTTTTCGCCTGAACAGAAACAAGTATGCTAAAGATTTATCTTTCCATTACGTGCACATGCGCTGCTTATCGAATGACAATATTCAGGCTTACGAGTATCTCAAGGACGGAGGATTTTCAGGTTCACTTACGGGTCTTCCTCACTCACGTATACCATTCGATCAAATAATTGAAATGACCATCAACAGATCATGCAAGGATATTGGGGGTTTATCGCAGAACACAGATAACCCAGGAGCTACGGAACGGTGGACGCGAACAAATCATTTGATGGTTGGGTTGCGGGAACATTTAAACAAGAAGATTCGTCGACAGAGTAAAACTTCCCAAAGAGAACTAGGGGTAGCAAAAATTAAACGGGATGAAAACAAAGTGAGAGCGATTAAAGATTGTTTGGATAAATGGATTCCTGATTTGTGGGAACCGACTAAATCGATCACACATATATTTTCAGGTTTACAGGCTACCGAAGAAATGAAACGGGACTCCCTCGACATAAAGTCAAGGGGTGCTGCTCTTCGAGATTCATTTTTGGGAGATCTCCAGACTGATACGAAAAAGCAGGTTTACTATGGAACAATTAGAAGACAAGACATTAAGTTATTTAGCGTAAAATCAAAGAAGAAAAAAATAACAGTAGCATCAGACGAATGTCAATCATTTTCGGAAGTATTTGCCTTGTTTGATGAGAAAAGACTTAATCTGAAGATGATTATGAACTGGCCAGTGTGTTCAGTAAGCCATGGTCAATTGTAGATGAAGATCTGAAAAGTCGAGACAATGCCAAGTCGACATTCAGAAACAATCTTCAATCAATGGCACCCATTGATTCAACGCATAATGTTCCCAGTGGGATAACGGCAACAATCGTTGATGGTATGCGAGTTGTTCGATTGATGCGTCCGAGTAATGTTAGAGGGAAAACCTTGCGACACTGGGCAATAGCGTTTATGAAATATGTGATTGAATTACCAGGAAATATTCTGCACCTATCCTTTGATGATTACGATTACTCTTATAATGTGCCGTCAAAAAACCGAGAAACTGTTGAAGTCGAAAGAGATATCCGCCATCTTGATCAGGAATTACCGGCAACATCTGAATGGGATGATTTTCTCAGGAACGGTAAAAATAAACATAAATTGCTTGATATCCTCGTTGATTACATATTGAGTGATGAATGCAAAATTAACAAGACAGTGTACGTCAACAGGCAGTCGATTTGTTTCATCAAAGAAGAAAATAAACCGCCACAACTATTCGAGCAGCTTCATTCCAAACACCGGGAAGCTGACCAAAAGATTCCTCTGCATGTTGTGTTTGCTGGTGCATCAGCTGACGATGGTGTTTGTGTGGTGGCTGATGATACGGATATATACATTAGCCTTCTCTATATTTCACCCCAAGTTAATTCCAAGCTTTATTTTCGACAAGGAAAAACGAAAGATAAGAATGGTATTGTATATCATGATGTTCACTCGTTAGCGGCACATCTGGGACAAGACATATGCAATGTGTTGCCAGCATTTCATTGCCTAACAGGCAGTGATTTTACCAACCCGTTTTTTGGTCGAACCAAAGTAACTACATTCAAAAAACTGCTGCAAAATTCTGTGTATTGTTCGAAGCTTGAGACGCTAGGCAGCGAATCTGTAAACATTGTTGATGTGACTGATTTCATTATCCATATAATCTATAACAGGCCGTTGCATGAAAAGACCCCGGGAGAAAGTCGCCATCGAATGCTTCTCACAGCGCGTAAACGAACGAAGGACGGTAGAAAGCAATACCCTTCTAGTAAAGCGATACCACCCGATCAAAGTTCACTGAAAATGAAAATCTTGCGAGCCACTTTCGTTGCACATTGTATGATGAATTGTTTAAATAAAATGTATGTGCCTTTGAATCCAAGTAGTTACGGGTGGAAGTTGAATTCTTTGTCAGTGTGGGAACCGGTCTGGTACGAAGGCAATGCTTTACCCGATGAGTGCAATATAGAGCCAACTGAAGACGATGAGGACATATACGATGAAGTACGACTCGAACCCGGTCCATTAGATAGTGAAAACGAAGAAGATGACGACAATGATGAAACTGAGTGCTTAATATCTGCAAACGAATCATCAGACGACGAAGATGATTGTTTTTTTTAAGAACTTTGATACCTTAACTCATTTTGGCATGTGAAGCATATAGTTTTTTTTAATTTTCATTACGCAACAATCATTAATAATTAATGAGATAATATATACAAGCACAAAATTTGTTACTTTTTTTTATTGTCTAACTATGATGTATTTTTGGCCCGAATTTCAGTGCTTTTAGACTATTTTGCCATAATTGCTTTTTTCCCGTAAGTTATGAATAATTAATGAGATAATGAATATAAGTGCAATTTTTTTCTTCACTTTTTTAATTCTTGTCTTATGATTTTACTTTGGTCCAAATTT
>JAUPMH010137572.1:0-14965 GCA_032270665.1 Metridium farcimen
GAAATTTGTAACACCGTAAAAATGTTGACTTAACTTTACTGACGTTTCGAGCTTTAGCCCTTCGTCGGAGTAAAAAAAAAAGGAAAATTTCTTTATCTTTCCAATCTAAGGCTGAATTCGATTTTATTTGTCGTTGTTCTGACTAGGAAACTGATTTTTCCATTTTGTTTATCTATATTGGTGATTATTTCGTATTTGATATACTTAATTTAAACTTACTGTAATTGATGACTTCAATGTCTTCGTAAGTATCTAAATACTCTCTTTCTTCAGAGAAGAATTCATGCCATAGAGTGATCTCACTCTCATTCAATATGCCAATTTCGCTGCACTTCTCCACAGTCTTCTTCAGCCTGTCGAAGCCAACAACTTCAAAATTCGGCTTAACAAGGTCTGGCATTTCTTTTGGTAGTTCTTTCAGGACTGGGCCAAGTACGTCTGTGTGCCACGTTGGTGTGGTGCACCATTGTTTGAAGTTAATAATACACCGACCCTCATTATTTTTGACGAATTGGAATTGATGGAACTCCCTCAATCTGTGCAGCTCCGTGCAAAAAGGTTGCAGCCACTCCCTTATAGCATACATATTGTGCACGCGTGCAAATTGGGGTTTTGCTCCCTCTTGATTCACCTCGGTTTGCGTTTGCGTATGGCACATTCTGATCTGTCTTAAAAGGTCTTGATAGGTTTTTGCTCCTCTTCGGGAGAGAGCCACAGACAGGCGAGAAAATAGTTGATCTACGTCAATATGGGTGTGGCCTACCGGCAGGAATGACACGACAATCTGCAATTGTGATAACAATAAAACGTCAGTACTGCTGAGATACAACAGGGCGATTCATTTTATTTGTCACTGGACAGACAATGAGAACAAGAATACTAACGAGACGAAAGTTGTGACTTTTCGATTTGGCAAAAACCTCATTTAATTGAATTTGATTAACAGTTCTTGCGCATTTCGCAAGCCTCAATGCGCAATAATTAGAGCAATTTCACATGAAGTATTTTGACATGCTAATGAGTGAAATAACATGCTAATTGGTATTGCATTTGTGACTATACAATTTATAGCAAATCAGCTTGCATAAATATATGACAATCTTGGCAAAAATTAAGAAAGTACCAGAACTGATAGATGTATTATTGATGAATATTTTAAAATATTTTGTTCGCTTATTAGATATAACTCCAATTTATCCCACAAGTTTATAGCAGCTATAAACAAGTAAGTTAGCAAGACATAGTTCGCAACGATCCATACTGAAAATATGAAGAAAAAAAATGCTGTAATACACTGTACGTTGCTTGTTTTTACAAGAGAAATCACAATTCTCAAACATGAGACGATAGATGATATTGGAATTTTAACGGTATTCGTGTAGTTAAAATGTAGTTTTGAAACTGTTATGTTTAGCGAGGTTTAGTTAATTGCAACATAACATATTGTCGATTCATAGTGCCATCGCTGTGATCAGCGCGTAAAATATGTTGTGCATGAACTGTAAAACTGATATTCCCCTAGATCTTTAAGAGCACTTTACGTATACACTTAAAGTCAGCCACTCACTTAGCGGACTTGAAATTTTCTAGTAAAGAACATTAAATATTCGATTTCGTCCTGTGTTAGTTTTTATATTAAGATGTTTGAGTAAGAGATATTTATGATGTTAAAAATGATGTACCTTTTCAAAAACGTCTGTTTCCACTAGATAGGACAAAAAATGGAAAACAAACTGGTTTTTGTTTTCTTTACATGTGTTGTCGAGTTGTATGTAAATCTCATCTGGTAGTAGATCTCTATGTGCCCAACAAACCTGAAACGAACAATAATAAAGTAACCTCAATAATAAGTAACTAAGAAGTGTTGGGTAAGTTCTTGCGTACTTATATCATGTGATCGTAGCGCAATATATACAATATGAGCTGGACGATCTGTTTGAGCATTTTTCAAAAACAAGTCTTATTACATGTTATGAAACGCCTTGGTTAGTTTTATGGAATTCTCCGTAAAAGATATCAATGGTCTTCATATTCTTTTATAATGTCTACTGTTATGTGTGGTTTTCAAAAGATCAACTACAATCATATAATTTGCGGAGCATTCTACTGTTACTCCACCTTTTCAGATTACAACTGGAGTTAAAAATAATGCAAATGAAGACGATTCGGTTATTTCTCATGAACTATTTAATGACTTTTGTAAATGACATCATCAAATGTACTGCACCTGCATAATAACGTTGGTCGTAAGATTTGAATCGTGCGGGAATTGTTGATAATCAAGGAACATGATTGGATGTCTGCCATGAACTACCGCACCAACAACATGGAGTTTTAATCTCCATGACTTTTGAAGAGTACTGTGCCTCCAAACTGTGAATGGTATTTCAGTTTTATTTTGGTCCATTCCATCTATTGCAATGGAAAAGAACTTGTTGGGTTGTTGATGGGCTTTCGCACCTTTGTCCAGATAGGAAGTTCTTTCTTTCCTTTTATGTATAAAAAAGTATTAGCGAATATTAAATCATGTTTTATCAACCTATATCTATATTTTAACCGCTGTTTTGACCTTTTTTTTTATTAACTAATACTTTTATTTTTACATACGCGTAACGCAGTTTTACAATTAAAGACTTAATCTCCTTCACGATGGGCTAGTAACCCGAAAGCGCTAGCGTGGTTAAGATGAAAATATACAACACAAACATGTAATAGGTAAAGTTTCTTCATTAAACTACATTTAGAACCATATGAACTTAGTTGTTATTCTGTAACTGTTAAGCTCAAACTAACTGAAGCAAAGTGTTCTTTTTATTGAACAAAAGTGAATAAAATTTGCTCACCGGACATGCTCTAGATGAGTTCTTTTGGATTGTTGGACCGCTATGTATTCTGAAGGGAGCCCAGCAGTTCTCTTCATCTCCGCTTTATAAGTAGAGCAAGAGTCACATTTTCCAAAACGGTTTTCCTTTTAAAAACAGAAGTTAAATTAATTAATTTGTTAGAACAGATAGACCGTCAGCTCGTGCAATGGCTAGGACAAGATTGTCAAAAAGTTTCTTTTTCTGAATGATAATACAATAACGTGGCACAATCATTGTCGATCATTAAAATAAAACAATCATTCAACTCGTTCTCTTCGTACAACCCGACTTGAAACAGCCTCACTATGACCTTATGTACGCCAATCCGATTTCGTGAAATAATACTAAAATAGCGTATAAACGAAATTACTTATATTCTAACTAGATTTATTACATTGTTCCACTAACCTTTGGAATTTTAACGTGCGGAAAGAATCTGTTCCATATATCCCGAAACAATGCTTGTGAACAGCTTGAAAGACCCTCACATTCACTAACGATACACATCTCATGGTAGACATCGACTTTTTTAATAGAAGATGGTAAATGCCAGTTTTTGGAGTTAGGCATATAGTCACAATTGTCAGAGAAGTACTTTTCTAAAAAGCGAATGACTATATCAGATTTATCTGATAAGGGTATATTTAGGAAGGACGCGTGCAATTCATTTCTTCTTCCATTAAGATAATCCTTCTTTAAATACTGGAAACGCCTCTTTGTTATACCCAACGTACTAGTCCATGCTTTCCAGCACACAGATATGCCTGAGACAGAAACATATATATCAGTATATAAATAACATACAATATATATCAGTACAAAACACAGATTTATTTTGAAATATAACCTAATTGCTATTCTAGCATTCCAATGGGGCCTACAGCAAGGAGGGGCCGCCAGAGGTCCAAATCATTGCACTATTAAAGACATTTGAAAATGAAACTAAGGCTCAACTAACTGCGTGAATCGATTCTTCCCCAATTTACGAACAATCAATACAGAAACAGTTTTTTTGAGATCTATTAAACTGTTATAGCTCTCGATATGTTTACCGGACGTGCTGTACTGTCAACATTGAAACTGCATTGCATTGAGAAAGAAAACGCAATTATTATGTTTTTTTCTATTTAAAATCTCATAATAGTCTTAATTATTATAGAATAAATCAATCGTTTCTTGGTACGTAGGTATCAACATTTTGGATGCATATGGTTTCAACTACAATGTTTTAATTTGAAACGACCAAGCTTTCGGACAAATTGTCCATCTTCAGGGTCACAAATATATGAATAAATAAATAAGTAAATAAATAGATAGATAGATAAATAAATAAATAAATAAATAAAATATACTATTTTCTATTAATTAAAGATATATAATTGTCTGGGATTATTCTCCCATTGTCTCTGTTGTTTAGAGAGTTCTGGTTATTATAGAATAATTTACCATCGTCCGATAAAGAATTGTAGTAGTGCATAATAGTTGGTAATAGATACAAAGAGACTAGAAGAGTCAAGATTATGTGTCATACAATAAATACATTCGATCATAACAAACATTTATTCTAAAGATTAAAACAAAGAAACTGCAGGTCACTCTAGTCTAGTATATACAGTGTAATTAGTAGGCCAACAGGTAATACCGTGTATTATGTGTACTATTTATTAACGGACGACGGAAACCACTCAGTATACCGAAAACACTAAAACCATGAAATAAAACCAAAATAGTTTTTATTTAGTAACTATTTTGTCAGTATCACTCAACCAGAAACATCAAATACAAAAGGCAACAATACCTCATTACAACTTTAATTGTCTTAATTGATAGTGACTAATAGTGACTAATAAGAACTATGACACAGTAAAAATTATATTTTATTTCATGGTTATAGTGTTTTCGCTCAATTCAGTTCATTGTTACCTGAGATATAATAACAGAATTTTCCTTCTTCGGGTTGATTCGTATCGAGCCAGCTTAAGATCATTTTACGTTGTAATTCGTATGTTGGATGTTGTTTACAAAAGGTCGCTCTCGCTTTTTCTACTTGTTCATGAGATAACTTGGCTAGGCAATTTTCCGAGCAGCAACCATTTTTCAATACTTGTTCAGGCGACAGAACAGTTGATCTGTGTTTTCCTGGAAGAAAAAAATATAGCAAAAAATGCTTTATTGAATACGTGCAATGAACTAAATTATTTATTGCATTTATACTGAGTATCAATTATTTAAACGGTCTCAACATTGCCTTTATGCATTCAACAAAATCGAACGGATGTTAAAGCAAATGTTGAAGACCGTCGTTACTTTTAAGGACAATAAAAACTGTCATTAATGGCAACCGACTAGCGAGTAAAGTATTATAGACTATGTCGGTGTTTGATATCAACGATAGGTTATCGAATGAAATTTGTAACACTGTAAAAAATGTTGACTTAACTTTCCTTTTATTCCGACGAAGGGCTAAAGCTCATTAAAGTTAAGTCAATATCTTACGGTGTTGCATTACCTATTGTTATTACGGTTTCGTTATTACTGTTGTTGAATTTACTATCGTTTAAGAAAGTGCAATAATGACACACATTTACTTATTTTACTGACCTTTCTTTCTTTCTTTTGGTTGATCAATGTTGAGAGTAATCTCAGGTCTTTCATCACCGAAAGAACTTGATACAAATATCTCTCCATCCAGTTCTGATTCATCTGAACTGTCTTTGCTCGCGGGAGAGCGAGATATGTTTTCACCAGCTTTCAATCTCTTTCTAGAAGTTTCAAAAATAGATCCTATCAACTCTCCGCTTAACTCCGAATCTGATGAATTATCTTCGTTGTCTGTCTTGTTGTCTGAGTTGATAACTAAAACTTCGCCTTCAATATCTTCATTGTCGCAGTTCCCTTGAAGAGACGTTTTACTTTTCTTTTTCGGTACAGTTGCAAAAACTGGCATTCGTTTGGGTTCTTCCAATAGCCCTCTTACGTCTGATATGTCAAATCCAAGAAATTCATTTTCACTTTCGCTACTTGAATCGGATTGTAGAATTACTTCATCATCAGCATTATCATTATCCATAACGAACTATTTTCGAGTGGTAACCTTCGAGTGAGAGTCTGAACGAGGTGAGAGATGATTATGCAAATTAATAACGGTAAGTTTAATTTGTCATGCGTATCAAAGTTATCAACTATGTGCGCATTCGTAGCGGTTTCTTCGTAGCTAATGGAAGTCATAAAGATCGAGCGTGAAAAGCAAATGATTACATGGTAAGCACAAATATATATATTTTATTTGTTATACAACACGAACAACAAAATTTTCTTTTTTTATGAAGGTTGATGCGTTACTTTGTAAAAGACGAAGATGACAAGAATTGTAAAGTAACAGTGGAAGAAGTGCGACAAGTTTTTAACGAAAAGTACCCGGGAGAAACCAACAACGCATTTGGTTTAATCGTAAGAAAAGCTTTCCCGGGGATAAAACGGTCCCGTGATAGCGTTTCCTATTATTATAGCCCATTGAAATGGAGTTCAACAAATGCTGATAAACTACCTACTGATTGCTCCTCACAACAAGGTGAGAAACTTGTGGAAAGTTCTACACAGACTTTAGAGCCTTCCCCATGTAAGGAACTCCTTAACAATAAACTAAAGGAAATGGAGAACACGAATATGAAATTAAAAAACACCAATGAAAGGCTCAAAAAGCAAATAGCTGAGGTCCAGCTTAGGAACAAGAAGCTGTTGAAGGAACGACAAGTGGCGGCTACTTCAACTAATTACACGAGAAAGGCCGGTGAAAAATACGCAAAGAGTACGAAGAAAGCAATACTTCAAGAAGTGAACTTAATTCGACAAGGTGACTTAAGGGGGGAAGAAACGTTTGTAGGAGAAGGTACCTTTGGGAGATGTAGTCTGCAAACATTTAATAGGACTGGAACTTTAGTTGTTGTAAAACAAATGAAGATTGAAGGCTACGAAGCATTGCTTCGAGAAGCTAAAATTATGCAGTCGTTGCAGAGTGATAAATTTCCTTTTATTTTCGGAATTACAGAGCGGCCTTTAAGCATTGTCATGGAATTTGTTGGCAGTCATAGCTTGAGGAAATCAGCTACGGTGTATCAAGTTGTAGCAGACAAAGAAACTGAGCTATATGTGAACACGAGGAAAACTTTAACAAACAACGACTGGCTGAAGATATGTCAAGACATTACCATGGGCGTACAACACTTACATTCTTTATCGTTTTTACACAATGACTTGAAAACCAACAATGTTCTGATCCACAGAAAGAAGGCTTTTATAATAGATTTAGGAAAAGCATGCGAAGCCTCAAATCCTCCAGCAAAGAAACACACCACATCCTACAGTCATCTGGCCCCAGAGGTTTTACAAGGACATTGCTGTTCTTTTGAAAGCGATATTTATTCGCTTGGCCAAATTTTCAATTTCATTAGGAAATTTTGCCACATAAACGAGCTGCGAAGTGTAGAAAAAGATTGCACTCAGGACAATCGTGTGATGCGTCCAAGTTCGACTCAAGTGTTGAGTAAGCTAGATGGCATTTATCGCGAAATCAAACTGTAATATTCATTACGTAGAACGATTCTAATTTCGTCATTGCATAAAATAGTTACTACTTGGGTTTTTTAGCTACTATTGATCAACCTGAAACATCAACAATATATAGTTTTTGATCTCTACCTCGTTATAACGTTACTGTTTGATAGTGCGGCCTAATTCTGTGCCACTAAATAAAAATGAAAACTATCGAATAAACTAGTATAGGCTGCGTCGGTGTTTGATATAAACGATAGGTAATATAATGAAATTTGTAACACCGTAAAAAATGTTGTCAGACTTAACTTTACTGACGTTTCTCTTTTACTCCGACGAAGGACTAAAGCTCAAAACGTCAGTAAAGTTAAGTCAACATTTTTTAAAGTATTACAAATTTCATTCTATTCACTATCACTAAATAAAAAAGCAACAAAATTTATATTTAATAAGAGAAACAACACTAAATGCCTCAATTGCTTACATAATTCATTCTCTCGCGCTCAGTTTGGCGCCAGCAATTTTTAATACAAGTGTTGGCACGATTTCAAACCTTCAGCCGCGCATTATATTTATTTAAATTCTTCCTTCCCTTATAGAAACATTGAAATGGGGAACGGAAGGAAAGGTGGAGACTTATAAATGAAAGAATTATAGAACAACACCATGCAAAAGCTTCCAAAATATAATCGTTTCAAATATATCCTTTGTCATCTTTCATTTTATGCATTCAGTCATTTACTTTATACAACAGGGACCAGTTGTACGAAGCCTGGCTAAAGTTATCTACTGAATAAGAGTTATCCAGTGTATAGAATTTGTACAGGTTTTATCGGGTTGATAGGGTTGATAGTATTGTCTTGTAATTTTATTGAGAATTCTTTTGGATAAATACATGGGATAATTTTATTCCTTTTAACTATCTGTGTGGTTGGAGTCGTTGTCTACGTCCTCGTCCACGTCCTCGTCCTCGTCCTCGTCCTCGTCCTCGTCCTTGTCATCATTCACTGAAACTACTTCTGCAGTTTTTCTTAAGTTAGCTAAATCCATAAGGCTGACACAATTTCTTCCAGAAGTTAGAGCCGCTTTAATTCCAGAACCTGCGAAGGATAACAATACAAATAATTGATAAAAGAAGCTTGCTTTGCATGTTACTTATTTCAGTGTGAAGCATATTTCAGTGTACATGAAGTAACTATAAGAACTGTTATTACAGTTACAACTGTTTCAAAAATATGTTTTGTCGGAAACTGCACTCCACAATCTCGGCATTTCTCCTCGTTATCGATTTAATATTTTTCATATATTATGGAAACATTCGAGTAAACCTAGCATAGGCTGCGTTGGTGTTTGATATAGACGATAGGTAAAAAACTGAAATTTGCAAAACTCTAAAAATTATACTTTACTGACGTTTCGAGCTTTGTCGGAGTAAGCCTGCGTTTAGTGTTCGGCTGCAAGCAGACTTGAGTAAAGCGGGCTTTTACAATTGTATAGCTGATTTAACGTTGTTCGTACCTTTAGACTCTGTGAGGTCCAATACCCATTGACCCTCATAGCTGAAGTGCTTGATGATGTGGGTCGACAGGTCTTTTGGTATGATTTCTTCCTCCTCTCCCTTGAAACTGAATACGTTGCTCGCGCTTTCATCTTCTTGAAAGTGGCAATGGGCCTCAGTCATGGTGCCGTCTTTTGACCAGTGACCCAAGACGATAGGCCTTAAACAGTTATGTAGCAAACCACCTAAGATTAAAAGAAAACAATATTGACATACTCGCTGAATATAAACGAATGTTTTGATTAAACGCTTCTACGGAAACAAGTGGATATTATGATTTCGGTTGTGTCGATTTTGTTTATGCTTACATTGATAAATAGATGATATTATATGGGCGCACGGAGATACGAATTTTATCTTCGAGTGTTGAAATGATCTTTGGTCTTTGAGATTTTCAATACGAGAAGATTAAATGTGTATCTTCAAGCGCCCATGTAATGTTCTGTTTATTACATAATTATCAATGAAAATAAAGAAAACCTTTTTTGACACAAGAAGTTACCGTAAAGCTGTGTAACCATAGTGATGATATCTTCACATGTGAAAATAACTTGTTATCAAATTTGTTATCAAATTTTTGAAACAGAAATATAGGTATTTCATTGAAAATTATATTATAAATCAGTATATTAAATGATCTATATATCCAATTTAAAAAAATAATATTTATGATGAAACAATTAATTGGATCAACGGCTAAATTACCGTACTGCAATAGCACCTCAAATTTGAATGTGATTACATTTTTTTAAAGAGGACCGAAATATTGAGATTACACATAAATGGACAAGTAGTTTAAAATCTTTTGATATTTACCATGTTTCTGGTGTTTAGTGTTCACCCAATAAGCATCTTGTTGAGTGGTGAATCTTGCTTTTACCACCTCCCGACACATCGCCACAGTTGTCTCGTGAGCGACGATTGCAATGTTATATACGTTGTGGTAATCTACATTTGCAGCGTGGATGCTTGTCAAAAGCATTGTTAGCTCTCTGTTAGTTGCTTCCTGAAATAGAAGTGTAATATAAGGTTATAAGAAGTTTGAACTCATAAGCTTATAAATTGCAGATAATGCATTTACAACGACAATGTCACAGAAGTGGACACTAAACTAAACATGAATGGCTGTTAGGTGTTTGAAAGAAATTCGTAAAACTAAAAAAAAATGCAAACTTAATTTTACTTAATAATATTTACTGATATATTATATGTTGGTATGATCCGCGGTTATTAAATTGTGTATGATTGTGATCGTCGCTGAATATTAAGCAATTAATTTAATTGCAATTATAAAAGCCCGAATTCTTTTTTTGAATTTTTTATCGGTCTTCTATAATTGCAATTATACATTAATTGCTTAATATTCCGCGACGATCACAATCATACACAATAATTAATGACTAATAGCTTATTACTCGTAATTTTTATTACATGTATCACAGTCGAACAACTTATATTATATCACCAGCATATAAATGGCAGTTTTTGTGTACTGTATACTCAATATGACTTATACAGGACCATACAGCCTGATCGGACGCGAATCTTGTATAGTACTTATGGAATAATACTTTTCACAGTTCCGTTCATTGACCACGGACAATAGTTCCAAGTCGAAGTTAGCGTTGTTGCGCATGATAAATTATAGTTTTGCTATGCGCAACAACTGGAACCTCTACTTGGAACTATTATTTGTGGTCACTGACCGGAACTGTGAAAATGACTATTCTAAAGCTCTTTCAATATTACTTAATTTTTCAAGATAAAAGTAAAGCAAGCCCAGAAAATTCTTGTTGATGCTTATGCAAATCAGGACGAATCTGTATGAGATATACAACCTTCTTCAGCGTACGGGTTATGATTTTTTTGTCAATTTCTCATGAATTAATATTTATATAAGTTTTTTATATTAATTTCATTTACTTACTTTTGAAAGAGTGGCCAAAACAAGGGAAAACCCCTTGAATGGTCTCACTGTTATCATACGCCGAATACGTTCGAGAGGAATACTCGCCAATGACCCCTCCATGAGAATGGCGCTAGCCTCTCCTTTTTCGAAGAAGTACACCCCTTCTCGTTCTTCATGGAGGTTCAAAGAATTGGATGCCTTCTTCCGTTCCCACATGATAGCTCTTTCAAAGAACGCAGTAACTTCCTATGTAAAAAAATGAATATTATGATTAAACTTTAAACACAACTGACCGACAATCAAAATACAATCATATTAAGAATTATCAATCTGTCTGCTTGATCTTTTACTTTTGTTTACTCAATCTCGTGCAAGGTTGAACGTTCGATAGGCCATTGAATGTCGTCAATGAAACTGAATATAATGGTTGATAGTGAACATTACATATACAATAAAACATTTCCTCTGTCTTTTTGTAGACACAATGAGACAAAACAGGTTTCATCTTAGCATACCTGTGGAATAGACTTCCTAGAAATGGGCGAAGTACTAAACTGTGCAAGTTTTTCCTCTGTGGTGTGCAAAGGAAATCGTGCACTCAGTGTTTCATAGCTCTCCTCTCCAGTATGTCTTAGAAATGCTTGTAGAACCAGTTGCTTCTTTTTTATCCTTTGGCATTTTTTCTTCATTTCCTCTAGGGAAATTTCCTTTCTTACTATCTGTCGTAGTAACTCTAGTTTTGTTTCGTCATTTAGTCCTTGGAGTGGCATTCCGAGCTGTCAAAGTGAAAAAGTCTACGTTTCAAATTCAAACTAACACAATTTGTAAATCATGAGTAATATAACATGTGAAATGAATGATATACCGGATTTTTCCAATTTTACTTTAATTGTTGGAACTTTATATAAAGCCCAACCGGCTTGACTCGGCCGAGGTTGACTCAAGAATTGAATTGCGCTCGGTGCATGTATAAGTCGGAAATACAGATACACGAGAAAAATATAATATGCCCTTGGCGGGAATTGAACCCCACTAGTTTGACTCACCTTACTCTGAGGAACTTCACTCTTAGTTTTCTTTTTTTGATTCTTTTGATCTTTCAATTCTCCAAGCGAATACATATCGCCAACCTTCGCAAACACTTCATAAACGTCTCCACGAAGTAAAGCAGCTTGTAGGGTTGGCTCTAGTGTGTTGGGGTCCTTTATAATGTAAAAATAAAAAAAGTTAATTTTCGAATCAATGTAAAGGATTGTTGTATTAAGATAATAATATGTAATTGCTCTCTTGCGTCTTAATAACATCAGCGGCGATAGAATTTAAGTCTTTAGAGTTTGACTACACCCCACAATAATGTTGAACAATCACTTCAAAATACCACGGAAACAGTGCAATGGTATATTATGATTTACAATGATATAAATATAATAAATTATCACCATCATCATCATCACCATTGTTATGAATGGAAACTATCGAATAAACTAGTATAGGCTGCGTCGGTGTTTGATATAAACGATAGGTAATAGAATGAAATTTGTAACACCGTAAAAAATGTTGTCAGACTTAACTTTACTGACGTTTCTCTTTAACTCCGACGAAGGACTAAAGCTCAAAACGTCAGTAAAGTTAAGTCAACATTTTTTACAGTGTTATAAATTTCATTAGTATTACCTTAGCATCATTATTATTATCAGTTTACCTTGTCCTTTGCCACGTACATGGTTTGACACGCCTTCTTCCATGCCTGTGTTGACGGTGGTGTCTCATCAATTGAAATGTCCTTGGAAGCTAAGGTATACAGCCATTGCCGGCATGCATTAACTCTTGTCATCCAAGGGGTTGACATGCTACCCTTGTTAACAACGTTATGCATGGCCGACAATCGCCGTACCTCCTCCTCCGTAAGTTGGTTGTCGTACACGTGAACCCAAACCTTTTCCAACTCTCTTTTATGGACATCGCTGACATCCTTCAACTGCGAATTGAATTAAAATGTTTTAGTCATAGTAATAGGCTGTGTGTTTACGCCGGAAAAATGTCGGGAATGTACAAAAATGTACTAGGTGAGCTTCTTATTGAAAGAAGCGACAAAACAAATTACTGTTAGTGAGCATGATTGGAGATTTTTTTTTACTGTGGTTTGTTTTTGACAAATTTAGCGTTCTCGACTGATTTATCAGCCAGACAAACGATAACACATTACCTTCTTGTATGCAGCTTGACGGTGGCGGCCGCCAATGACAGTAATCCTACATCCTTTCATGACGTCTTTTGTTTTGACGTCCTCTTTTCGAATCTCGGCTATGCCGAGCCACGGCTGATATCCTTTGGCAGTCGTGGGGCTTTTGTCGAGAATATTTATGATCTCTTCTACATGGCCGGGGTCAACTTCTCTGTCCAACCATCCAGCTGGACAATCGTCGCTGAGGAAGTCCACATTAAGATGGAAGTGGCCTGAAAGGATACAAAAATTATGTCCAGATTTAAATATGTACGTAAGTTATTAGTTACATCGTTAATTAAACAAAACAATAATAAAACTGCTATAATAAGGTCTTGAAATATTGCACGGAATAATTGTTTTAATTTGATATATTTAATTGATGTACCTATTTATTGAAATAATATAATTGAATGGCTAAAACTATCTGGAATACTTAGAGTTATAACGACAATAGATAGAGCCCAAAGTTGTTTTATTCAGTTTGGTCGTTATGTTACTACCGCTCTAAGCATCCACATAGTTTTCCCCATGCAATTTTATTATTTTCTTTGTTACTTTTATAGCTGTGATCAATAATTGCTTCCACTTACCAATATATCGACTATCAATTTTTTGGTCGATGTCGTTGGCCATGATTTTGTTTTTTTTGTTTGGAGATGCCAACTCCAACTCGGCCGTTGAAGCCACAGGCACACCAGCCGAAACTCGTCTCTTCGTAGCTTGTGGCTTGTGGCTAGTGGCTTGTGAACTGTATGCGGGTGGCAGTGGTGCGTCACTTGTAGCAGCAGAAGCGGGGTAAGCGTTTTTGCGGAAAGTCGCGCAAAACTCTTTCTCATTTCTTGTCAAGGGACCTAATTTCTCCTTGAAAGAAGTTTTTGCAGCGTCAAACTGGTCAAGATCGAAGCGAACTTTTATACTCCCACTTGGCGAGCTGGTTACTTTGAATGTGATCTGCAAAATAGGATGTAGTGTTGATTAATATTCAATTACATTTTACAATTATGATTAACGAGGGAAGGCTCAGAAAACCTATAGCAGAACAAACTCAAAAATTAAACATCGGAAATAACACATCAAGCATATGGTGGGATAAATATTGAGATAATGGCAATACTTACTAGAACATAGCGTTGGTAGGACTTGTTTGAGTGGTGCTTGATGTCCTGAACCTCTTCGGTCAACAAATCATTTTTGGTGGAAAACCTCGAGTCGTTTAGCTTGACAAAAACTGATTTCTCTGATTCGACGTACTTAAAGAACCACTGCCCTTCAGGTGCGACTTCAATGGACTTAGCCATAGTAGTAAGTAATGTATAGTATATAGTATTTAAAAGTTTGAAAAGTTGTTGAAAGTTGGCCCTATCTCGAATTGAGTTTAGTACAGAGTGGTGAAATGACTGGAAACTCTTGTTTATATACACAAAGTTTGCGCTGAAACGGAAACTCTGAAACCATTACGTCAAATTTCTGACAAAGTTATTGGATTACGTAAGCAAATAATTTTAACGGTTTGATTATATTTGATCTATTTATCGAATCAAAACTCTTTCACAGAAAATGTTCAAATATTACGACTGTTTACTTATTTGTTTTGTTACAAACTCGCCGTATTTATCGAAAATACTGTACTCATCTATCTTCCGGTTTACCAACTCGAATTACAGTTACCTGACCACCAACTGCTACAAAATGGGTGATACGTCATGACCGACTACTGAACAGTGGATGATACGTCATGACCGACTACTGAAAAGTGGATCTGAATACGTCATAACCGACGTTTCGTGACAGCTGGCCCAGTTTCGTGACACGTTGTAAAAATGCATTGTTTTCAAAGTAATTCACAACAAAATTCG
>JAUPMH010137794.1:0-14932 GCA_032270665.1 Metridium farcimen
TTAAATAAAAGTTTGCTTGTCCGAGTTAGGCCTTTGTCTCCATTTTTGTGACGTCATTACTGCGCTGCGCTATTTGAAGCGTAGTCTGTACAAACGCGCCTTTTGTCAAAAATTACAGCGAATGAGATAACGTGAAACTGGAGTAATGCACAGTCTTGTACCCAGAGCCCGCGTTTCTTTCGGTCTGCGACTGCATGCGACGAAGAACGAGGGATCTCAGTCGCAGACCGAAAGTAACACGGGCTTTGGGTACGGGATTGGAGTAATGCATTGACAACACATCTATAATTACTACTTTTTAGTTCGTTACACATGTTAGTTTCATCGTCACTGACACAGTCCACAGTTAGCTCTAAACCGCTAGTTATCGTACAGTTCTGGCAATCATTATGTGCTCCTCTTATACCTTTTGATTGACAAGGTCACGTGACAAGGTCCTGCAAAAGTCTTACTATTTTCTGGGAAACAGTGAGACGGTTCCCACGAACTTGGCCGCGCTAGTTATCGTACACTGGTACATCAATTGTTTTCTAAGAAACACTAACGCAGCGTATCAAAGATATGCCTATTGTTCTGCTGCAATCTCAACCTGTTAAAAAAAGAAAAAAAATCTCGCGCGCTAATCAAAGTCTTTCGTTACTTCTCACCTACAATACCATATATGGTAATGGCATTGTTATCAAGATTACATACGGTATCTCTGATACGGTCCGTTTTCCTATATTTATTTCATAGGTATAATATAATGAAATTTGTAACACCGTAAAAAATGTTGACTTAACTTTACTGACGTTTCGAGCTTTAGCCCTTCGTCGGAGTAAAAGAGTTAGAATAAGACAGACATATATTTACTTGGCGCAAACCACATTGAGCCCATACTAGTCTAGCCGTTAATTATAGTGTGGATATACTATATATATACAGAATATCTATTTCGTGTCACTGGATAAAATCGCACATAAAAGCCACGATTGCAGTGACAGTGAAGCGTAAAACAATTCTTCATAGTCATGATCGCCTCAGTAAAGCGATGTTAAAAGGCAGATCAGTTATCATTTGGTACTTAGGTCCTATCCTAATGGCGTGCCCGCGGGTACTTTTTTACAACCAGCCCAAATTTATCGTTGCGCATTTGTTTCTTGTTCGCACGTAGTCTGGTGAATGCACGAATCGAATAAGGTATATAAGGAAGCAAAATTATCTTATCTTTTTCAAACCCGGCGGCCCAAATTTATCGTTGCGCATTTGTTTCAAGTTCGCACGTAGTCTGGTGAATGCACGAATCGAATAAGGATAAGTTATATATATATGGAAGCAAAATTATCTTATCTTTTTCAAACCCGGCGGCCCAAATTTATCGTTGCGCATTTGTTTCTTGTTCGCACGTAGTCTTGTGAATGCACGAATCGAATAAGGATAAGTTATATATGTATGGAAGCAAAATTATCTTATCTTTTTCAAACCCGGCGGCCCAAATTTATCGTTGCGCATTTGTTTCTTGTTCGCACGTAGTTTGGTGAATGCACGAATCGAATAAGAATAAGTTATATAAGGAAGCAAAATTATCATATCTTTTTTAAACCCGGCGGCCCAAATTTACCGTTGCGCATTTGCTTCTTGTTCGCACGTAGTCTGGTGAATGCACGAATCGAATAAGGTATAGAAGGAAGCAAAATTATCTTATCTGAAAATTCGTGACGAAAAAGATGCGGATTAACGCATTGATGTAAAGAACACTTGGTTGGCTGTTAGGAATCACTCTTGCAGATATTGAAGCAATTCAACAAAAAAAGCACAATTTGCCTATATGATTTTCTGAATTGGATGTTTTGATAGCTGAATAGTACTGGGTTAAGAGCACAGTTAAGGTACCCCATCCATAGAAGAACGTCCATGCACATGATTATTCCTGGTAGTTTATAACAGGGAGGACCACATAGGTTCAAACCGACACTCAGTGTCGTATATGGTACCCAACAGAAAAGAAAGGCACCTACTATGATAGAGATTGTACGAGCTGCCTTAGTGTTCGTGGCCAAATGTTTAAGTCTTCTCTTGTTAGAGTATGTAAGAGAGTCGTTCACTTTACTGCGTGTGTCTTGAACACGAAGGGTGGTGTCATCTTCCGACCTTTTACTAAACTTTTTAAGACTGCAAACATCTTCTTCACTTTGATAAGGGCTTTTTTGTCTAAGTTTCTTTTCCAAGGGAAAGTAGTGGCCTTTTTCTTTGTTGAGAGAGTAATCAGACGAACTTTTAACCATGCCCGATTTTGTCCTTTCTTGGTTAGCTGTTCTATCCTTCGCGCCTGCTTTGTCAGTTGTCAGCGGTTTAGGTATTTTAGTGGTTTTCTGCAGGTTAAGAATGTCATTATGAGATTTGTTTAATCCACTTTGCTTCGCATGAGATTTATCCCTCTCGATACAGCTAAGTCGTTCACTACCAGCTGTAGGAATAGTTTCGGGTGATAACATCGCTTTTGCTGAGTTAGATTTACTCTTGGTATCGCTTTCGTTAAATGTGCGTTTTTCCTTTTCACACTTTTGGGAGCCATCATTGCTGTCATGCCTTTGGCTGTCATGTTTCCTCGACTGCCCCAAGCATTTCTTGCTATTTGGGTTAGATGTCTTAGAAAGTTCCTTTTCCTTCAAACAATATTGATCGTCGGCTTTAAGTGTACCATGAAAGTAGCCGCTGGCTGTCATGTCACTCTCTTGTTGTTCTTCATTCTCGCTCTTACGCTTTTTCAATCCACAAGCTGCACTTCTCCCAGGCTCAGTTTTCGACTCGTCGCGAGGGCCTTTCATGTCAGTACTGTTTTCATCGAAGAAAAATGATACATTTTCCAACCCAATACCGGCCGTGTCGACATTTTCTTGTTTGTTCTCGGAACCATCGTAGCTCTGTTGTTGGTCAATAGAAGGCCGACTAAGGCTATCTGCAGGAAATGGCGTACTTGCGGTTTGAGACTCATTAGCAGAGGCCTTGTGAAAACGCGATTCTAAAGCTAATGGGAACTTTCGATGAGCATGGGCAATTCGGTACACTTTGTAATAAATACCACACATCGCAAACAATGGTAGATAAAAGTTAAGAAAAGACCCCGCAACGCTAAAATTAAGCCCTATATTAAATCTGCAATAATTCTTCTTCACACTTTTAGGATACGCTTTAAATTTCCAACCCGTTAGTGGCAGTAGAGCGAATACCAAGCAATAGACCCATAGGACTACTATAGTTATGATAGCTCGTCTTGCCGTCATTGAGTGGGATTCTTTGAAGCGATTCCAGGGGTTCTTTAAAGTCTTGTATCGATCTATACTCATGATAAAAAGATTCCATATAGATGAAGGGACTGTAATGAGATATGTTGTAGTCCATACAATACATAAGACTTCTCCATGATACCAACGCCGATGTGTCGTAAACGCTTCCACGTCAAACGGCATTGCAAAACTTGCAGTACCAATGTCTGAGATAGCCAAAGACACAATGAAATACGACGCCACATTTTGTTTTAAATTGGGATTAATGTACACCGCGATACAGACCAGAATGTTACCAACTAGCGCAGAGATTATGACCAGTGTGTACAATACCACCATTGTAACATTAAAGCCATTAGTATACCATGGAGCAAGGACTTTTGGAGATATGGCTAAACAAGAACTATTAGAGGTAACATTATCAAAGCTAACGTTACACGGCGGATTCATGGTGGAACACTTGCTTGCTTTACCGGTCTGAAGACACTGTCACAGGGAACGAACACTATGCTAGCAATGGCCACTTAATTAAGTCAAGTCTATGGCGGTAAATCTAAACAGTCACCGCCTACATACGAAATGAAGTGCCTTCATTTTGATTCCATAATTTCGTTAACAGGTTATGGGCTCTTAAATGTAGGAAACGATCGTTTGCAAAAAGCCTCGTTAGCAGAGTGGCTTCCTCTTTTATGAGACTAAAAAGCTGTAGTGAGCTTAATAATCACATATCATCACGCATGAACCAATAGAGTTGCCTAAATACACAGGAACATGCAAATAAACATGAAAACAAAAAACAAAGGAATTAGAAATCCCTAATATTACCATACTTCCATACTTATATTGCGCAAAGCAAAAATATCATTGTTTTTCTTCCACAACATATTTATAAATTATTGACGGTTGAATGATATGTTGATGATTAGGTATTGTTTTGCATAAAGCATCTGGAGTTGTGGGCGGTGGTTGCTCTTTTAGTGGGCGAACTAACTTTTTTCCAGACGAGAAAAAGAGAAACGAATATCTAAAACAAAAAGGAAATTGTTTTATTTTACTTCTTCCAAATGACATGCAATCAAACTAAATTAAACACAATTAAGCTCTTAAGTTTGAAAACCAAATTTTCCGCCGCTTTCAAGTACGCAATTTTAAACAAGTTGCAAACTACTCAATCTTGCAAGGTGATATCCAAATTGACTTAGAATAACAAACGTGCATTTGCACGCGAAACACCAAAACTAATTGCTCTTTCCTGTTTGATAAAAAAGCAACTTCTTTGCTACAAACAAATACATCTTTAGCAACTCAAAAAGGTATTTTTTTTTTATATCTTATTTTGTTATCGTTAGTTCCACACCTCCCAGCACCAAGATGTCGCTTTGATGAGAGAAAATGGTGCCGTTTAGCTTTTGATTTAGTTGGACCCACAATACGTCGGAATATTCTGACCGAAAGCTGATGTTTTGAAATTCCTTTTTTTTGATATTTAATAGGAATGGTTCCGGTTCAGTTAAAGAGCTTGTGATTTTGATTGCTTGTGTGCAAAACACCGAGGCAAGGCGTATTCTAGCAAGAACGGTTTCTTTTTACGTGTTTGCTTCCAAAGAGTCACCATTTGTATATAATAAGAATGATTTCACATTTCTACCTGTCACTTTGATGACTTAAGTCCCTTGAGGTAAATCCTTCTAAGACTGTACATTTTAAGCTTTGCAATCTTGATGTCTAATATTAACGATATCAAAGATTAGATTATTTATAAATTTTGAAAAAGGGTTTTTCAGCTGCTTCTAATGGCGCCGATTTTCTGTCTTTCAAAACATCAACCTGAGATTATATTCACACAGCTCGAATACACACTTTATTTCAACAATCTTTCGTTAATCCCTCACCCTGGTGAAGTTATAGTCATATTTTTGGCAAATACGGAAGGACTGGATTATCCTTTTGGGGTTAAAATTATCTCTTGATTAAAATTTCGATCACTTTAGATTTCGCTTTTATTCAAAAAGGAATTACGGATACATCTTCTTTGATTCGCGCGCTTTATCATAGTAGATATTTATAACCTACAAACCTGTATTTTATATATCATATCACTTTCAATTATTCATCTTAAATTATCATTTCATTCTTCCATTTTTTCATATTGTTTTTTCACTTTATCATCTCATTTCTATCTTATGTTTTCAACTCATTTCATTTATTCATCTTATTCTTTCATTTCATTACGGCTTCTATTTTTTATCTTAGTTTTCCTTTTCATCTCATTTTTCATCTCTTATTTTTTCAATTTTCAATTCATTTTTCCGTTTCATTTTTATCATCTTTTCATCTCCATTTTCAGTTCTTTTTAAGGTACTTTCAACTCAAAATGAAAATCATCACTGTATGAAAATCATCACTTTACTCAAAAAACGACCAAAACACCCAATATTTATGTAAAGTCGATTGACGAAAGCTATTACAACTTAGTTTTATCTTATCTACGCGGCAAAACTTTTTTCCGGCTATCTGTATTGATACATTTGACGTATTGTACTAATAATTTAATAGTATAAAACTCGCAAAATAGGTAAACTTATTATAGACAAGCTTTTCCGAGTAATGGACTATTTATCTAAGTAGAATATCAACGTTTTTAATCCATCACTACCTACCAAATTTGTTCATTAAGTATTTTTCTTATAAGATTATTCTAATAGGTCCTAATACTTTTTGTAAATATAAACTTATTTATCTGTGGTTTTTTTTCCTTTAATAGTTGTCTAGGATCATGATGATAAAGACTTTGAGCTTAAGATCGTTCTAAAAATTGTCGCGGATCAGAGTTCAAAGAACCTCATCGACCAATCAAATCTATAAATTATTCTTATCTTCATTTCAATATATAAGACGTATTTTTGCTTTTAAAGACATTCTATAATAAAATAGCGGAGTCTATATCGTTGATAGCATAATATCAGTTTTTTTTCACCCTTAAGTTTTGAACCCTACACAAATAGTCGGAAGTGGCGTCAGAACCAACAACACTAATTTTGATATTTTTCAGAATAAAGATACACTTTGAACTCATAAATCAAAATAAGATGGAAATATGAAACACTCAAGTCCATTTTTAGAACAAACCAAAACATGCCAAATTCTCCTTGTCCGTAACATGTTTGAAATAGCCATATTTTCCAAGTTGTTTGTTGATTTGACTCTAATGGCAAATGGTTTACAATAACCGATAGGGATATGAACTCTTAGAAGTGATGGCCTTGCAGCATCCGATTTCCTCCGCTGATACAAGAAAACATGGCAAACATGTTTTGAATAGTGTGCATTTCCGTGTTGTATCTAGTATTTTCTATATATGTATCCACTTATTGTTCTACCTAACCCTGCTCATGATGGTAACATAAAAAAAGGCTGGGGGCTAACTAGAAAACTTTAGTTAATTTAGCCCTCACACTCAAAATATTATAAAAACAATTTTGTAAGATAAAGTAAAAGTAATATATATATATATATGTAATCTATAACAAGTTTATGAAAAAAACATGTAAAATACATGTAAAAAAATGAGCAAATAAAAACATTCATTCAAAAAACATTCATTCATTCATTCATTCATTCATTTGAATCTGACACACCTATTTCCCCAGTTGTTTTGTCCAATCAATTGCTTTTCCATTAATGTTTATCCGATAATATATATATTGTGTAGTTGTTGTTTTCCCGATGGATGAGATTTGTTGTCGAAAAGGGGTGTATTTTTGAAAAGTATATTTACATTGATATCTTATTTTTGTCATGTAGTTTTATCATTTGAGATATTGTAAAACAACAAGCTAAAAGCTTTCCTTGGATTTCAACATGCACAGTGCATTATCAATGTTTTACTGAATTATATATAAGGAAACCGAAAGAAAAAACGAGAAAAAAGGTAATAAATATATCATCTCGTCATTTAATCGAAAATTAAAAGGTTTGAAAAAGCCAACTCATCAATTTAGTTTTCATATTCCAATTTAGACTTTCCCAAAGTCGAAAGAAAAAACGAATAAAAAAGGTAATACAAGATTATAAATATATTATCGCATCATTTAATCGAAAAAAGGTTTTAAAAAATAACTCCTTAGGCCGACAGCCTTGTAGCAAGTCTAATTCCAATTCTAGATATCAATAAACTACTATTATTGCCAGTCATAATATCCATACCACTAGCATAGTAATGATAATAATTATTAAAATATTTATCTTATTTACATGTATATACAATGAACCAGTTCCACAGCCTCAATTGTAGGTATGTTAGTCAAAGGTTAAGGATAAAACCTGTGGTATTTTTTTTGTTTTTGTTGTTGTTGTCTGTATTCCATGTCTTACAACGGGCTGTACTAAATGATAAATATATATTCACATCCTATCGGGGTTAAGGCTATGAAATGAAGAACTATGCAATGAAGGAACGGGAAACTGGAGTATTATATATTAGTAAACATGTCTTTTTCATATATCAAATGTTAATGGCTATTGGAACCAGTATTTACACAAAGGAAGCCACTTATCAACTTTTACTGATTGATGTAATTACAGAGGGATTCATGTTTCAGTACAACCATTAAGTACATCGATCAGAATGATATTGTAGCTTTTTTCCTAGTTTTTAGTCTGATTAACTAGTAACTCATAAAGCAGACTGTATGCCTCATTTAAAGCTACTAAAATTAAGGAGGCTCCCTACAATTTTTCTAGTGCTCGACCGGTCAACTTTAAACGGCTGTAGATCTTATATGCAAACACCCACAGCTTCTACACTTTGCCCAGTTGTTACATAAAGATTTAAGTTTGTAAGGGTGTGTCTTTTGTTTACATCAGAGTTACCATAGTGACGAAAGACATCGCTGTTTTTGCTAAGCAGCGATTTTACGCGTTTTTCGATCAACACTTTTAAAACGACCTACACAGTGCTAATATATAGAAGTTTCAGTCTTTCTTATGCGATTCATTAATTTTGCAAAGAAAACACTCTAACAACCCCTTCGACTGCACAAATCTTGCTCCAGCTTCAAACTACGTGTAGGAAAGTGTTTTGGATCTCCGTCAGTGTGCTTCAACGTAGACACAAAATTGGGCTGATTTTAATCAAAAATCATAAAGATAGCGTTTAGTGCTCCATAAGAAAAATGATTCGATAATTTTTTTCTAACTTCCGTGAGTTACATTACATTTGAGGATATTTCAAATACGCAGTTCAAGTGTTGACTTGATTGAAGCTTTTTAAGGCACTCAAACAAATTTTCATAGTTTCAAATTCAATTTCAAAGTGTGTCTACGTTGAAGCACACTGACGGAAATCCAAAGTACTATCCGACTTGAAATTTTGCCTCAGTACAAGTAGTCTGATGTTGAAACAATGACGATTTTTGTACAGTTGAAGAGTCGCTTTCATTCTTTCTTTCTAGAGCTTTCTTTGAAAAAATTATGGAATCGCAAACAAGCAGTAGTGAATTTGTAGCTTAGAAAAATGACTTCCAAATTATTCAAAATCGGCTTTTACGAATTTTTCCAAACATCGTATACCACTTACTCGTATACCTTTGCTCCAAAGTGCCCTTGACTGATGCAATATTCATTTGATATTTTTACTATATTACAGTGCGAATCGAAAAAACCGTGGACACCCAGAAATATTTTAGAAATCGTTTATTGTTAGTTGAACAACTCACAAACGACTCTAGGCTACAAAAAGTTTATCATACTACACATCAGTCAAACTTCTTGCGGTGATATAGTTGTTTCTGAGTTGTTCAACGAACAAGAAACGGTTTCTAAAATATTTCTGGGTGCCCACGGTTTTTTGATTCGCAATGTAAGGTAATCACCTGATAACATGAAATTTGTACCACCATAAAAATGCTACTTCACTTTACTGAAGTTTCAAGCTGTAGCCCTAAGTCAAAGTAAAATGTTTGAATTTACTCCCACTGGGTTCACAGCTTTGTGTACAATGCTCTAAATGTAACCAAATTTGGCATGAAGATAGTTTGAGGAAATCTGCATTCAATGGTATTGGTGTATCACTTGTGATTGACAGGATGACGTCATAACTGACGTACGAATTTGGCGCCAAATCTTAGAATTTTGAAATTGATTCCACAAATGTTCTATGATCAAAATGATGCATTTTAATGAAAACCCCATCTAATTCCGATGAATGGTTCAAAAGTTATCACTAAATAAAGGAACTCAAATTTCCCGCCAGATGTGAAATAATGTAACAAAATGACCAAAATTAAGGGTGTTTTAACAGCTAATCCTATAAACAAAGACGGATGGAAACAAAGTGAGTAATGCATTAAAACAAAGTTGTAGTTTTTTTTATTTTGGAACGTGGGGGTCACGTGGAGTATTACGTCATGAGGTAAATGAAGACGTCATATGTATAAAGCAATGACGTAATTACGTGACACACAAATTCCAAAATCAAAAAAAATTGATATTTTTACTAATAACATGAAATTTGTACCACCATAAAAATGCTACTTCACTTTATTGAAGTTTCAAGCTGTAGCCCTTAGTCAGAATAAAAAGTTTGAGGTTTTTACTTGTGATGAAATATTATAAAGAATGTATGCTAATTAGATGATGTTATTTTGCAACTTTTCATTTTAGAAGCCCACTCAAGAGTGATCACAATTATAGATCAAAGAAAGTCTTCATAAAACAAACAAAATAGAAAGTTGGTGTACTGAAACAGTGTTTCACGTTCACCAAAGACTTTCTTGTGTATTCAATTACTGGTATTCCTGGGCTGAAGTCATCTTATTAGCATACAGGAAGTATTCAACTGCTGTATTTCACCAGCACATTGCTCAAATTAATAAATGTTTATCAGTGATATATACACAGTCTATATGAGATACTGTTTGTTTGGGGCAAGGTTATTAGAGGTACTTTAATATAACTGTCCTTGTCTTCAACTATCTGGAATTCTTCAATAATCTATCCCTTTTCTTCTACATGTATGATTTGTTTCTAATTTTCAAAAACAAGAAAATGTCTTCTCATATCATTTTACTAATATATTTACTATAATGTTGTACTATTTAAATATTTACAAATATTAATGTCTTACTTAATAATATTCTTGGTACTTCCTGTTCTTTTAAACATTCTTGTTTCTTTTATATTCAGCTGGTTATTATTTCTGCAGTATCTCGTAAGACAGCATCTTGTAAGTCAGACACTGCATTGACAATGTCAGCAAGTTTAGGGTTAGCTGTAAGACTCCGACGAGAGACAGGATTTTTACATAGAGGACATAAACACTGATTGGTCAACTTCTTGCTGCTCTTGTCAATAACACTACTAATGCAGTTCCTAGAGATGGAAATTAGATGAAAGTTCAAACTAAGAAAATATGTTTGGGTTTTTTAACTTGAATTATTTAACTTTTGAATACCCCTTCACAGTTCCCTGTGCCATCTTGAAAGGTAGCCGGGCATTTGCATCAAGACAAGATGAACATTGAGCTTGCAATGATAAAGACACATGAATAATTATCCTGCAAGGTGTTAAAAGGTATCTATCACTGAAACGTTTGTCTCGCTTCGATGCTAAGGTCCGGCTACCTTTCAAGATTGCACAGGGAACTGTGAAGGGAACTATCAATGAACATCACAAATCTTTGTGTCTGCTTGAGAGATGATAGACCTTGTCTAGTCTGATTAGTCATGTAAACACCATGCACACAAACAAACTGTATGAAAAACATTAATATATCATTACAAACTGAAAAGAATTAAATACGGGGAGTTGTTACCAAATTTAATTTAATTTAATATTTAACAGTTCTTGTGCATTTCGCAAGCCTCAATGCGCTACCTAGCCAGTGACTAATGTTTAAGTATTCGACACACACTCACTCACTACCCCTACATTAAATATTTTAGCACACATCACTTCTCACATCTTGATTTTTGCGAAGAGAGAAACCGGATAACCCAGAAAAAAAACCTTATGGCATGAAAGAGAACAACACATCAAACAAACTCTATTCACTTGCCTCGCCCGAGCTGGGAACCAAACCCAGGTCACAAAGGTGAAAGGGCTTAGAGCGCTCTCACTGCCAGGCCACCCATGCCACCCGCAAACTATCATCTACCTTGATTAGATTCAATTTAATTACATTTTGGCCTAGATTTTTGTATTCAGTGTATATTTATTAGTTTTATTTTTATTGAAATCCTAGTATTCTAATAGGAGTATGCTCATTAAAGATTGAATTTAATAATTAGCTCATGGCAAAAGCTACTTGATATATCATATATTTTACTGAATCATCTATAATAAGTTTTTCAATATTGTTGAAAATAAATTATAGATTGAAATAAAATAATACCGTTTACAGTGGACACAAAAACCTTGAAAACCTTGAGTTTTTGTTACTTTTTAACCCACATCCCAAGAGCGATTAGAAAAGAAATAAGATTTAGTATTAACACATAATGCATTTGAACTCACTGATTCCTTTTTAGAGGTTTTGAAGCAGTTATTAAGTTCAGAAAATATGGAAAAAAGCCTACATGCAAAAAGTCAAGTGTTCACTGTTCGAGTATCCTCACAGTAAGACTTTCAATATATAAAACAACACATCGATCTATTTCCTATCTATTTTCTAAGTACTATATAAATACATTATACCTTTTAATTAAGTTTAATTTATTTGTTCTAAATATAGTTGTAAAACTTACCTGCAAAATTGATGATTACACTTCGTTGAGTGAGGATTATTCAAAAGCTCCAAACTTTTGGGAAACGAAAAAAATACATTTTTTAGGAATGTATTTTAAGTGAGGACATGTGAAATGCCTTTAAAACTTACCATACTGAACATTCGAGATTCTTCTGTATTTCTACGAGAGATTTCATGACTTGTTTTACAACTACTTCTTCACGGTTCGTATTTGCCGCCATTTTGATTCTTTCGCGCCAGAATTAAATGAATCGGAATTACGATTATTGTACGGTTTTAAAGCGAATGCGGCCGAAACTAGCCGAAGCGATATCGATCATTAGACGAGGAACGCCTGCAAAGATTTGACATTTGAGGAGTGAACGTAGTTGTATTGCTAAAATGTATGTGAAATGCGATCAAAATATACAAAAATACGTGATATGATATCAGTTGAATGGGAATGCTAACTTTAAAGATTTATTTGGTCGACCAAAGGAGGGAAAGAGGATCAAAATGACCTCCTTTCAAGGTAAAAAGTGTCATGCACTCGACAAAGTCTGGAAAGTTTGCAAATGGCTCAACTGCGACAGTGAAGAAAATATCATTTAACAAGGACACAAATAGACACAGAAATGATAGCAGAAAGCATTCAACAGATAATGCTAAAATTGCTGAATCAAAATCAAACTTTCAAGAACGTAATAATGAGCATATTATAAATGGGGACATTGAAACTGCCCAATCTATCCCCTCCACTTCTGCTTGCAGTAGTTCTGGTGTTAGACAACATATCAAAGTAAAAAGAAAGTCACTCACCGGGATATCACGATGTGTCAAAAAGAGACTTTCATCAGTTGAATGTACAATTCATTTGCCCTCTGATAGCAATGATGGTTCAGCAAATTTACTGGAAGGCGAAACTGCAATCAATTCTTCTGATAGCTTATCAGAGTTTTGGGGTGATGATCAATTTTTTGCAGACTTTAATATAAGTGAAGTTATCCATTCATCCATCGAAAGTTCAAGCAACAAGTATAATTTAGCTAGTACTCCAAAAGTTAAGACAAACTCTAAAGAAAAAGGATCAGACCTGAATGAGATCAATGACAAAGAAACATTTTATGGTCTTCCAATGAATGTAAAAAGTATGATTTCACAATACAGAGGCATTGAAGAGCTTTATGGTGAGTCATATAATGATGTGATGTAATGTTGTCATGCTGTCTACAGGGGTGGTTCTAAGGGAGTGTCCCTATTGGCACCGGACATCCCCCCTCCCCTAGCACTGCAATTACCCCTATTCTATTTAAAACATTTAGGGACCGGATACCCCCTAACACTAAGAGCCCTTTATTTGCAATTGGGAAACCCTCGGACAAATTTCTGGATCCACCCCTGGCCTATGGCTACAATTCTAATATAAACTGTTGTATGCTGTTGTGCTAGATTGACCCTATACTACTTTTTGTAACAAAAACGAAAATCTTTTACATCCTCCTTATTATTGAATGGATGAAGGCAAACAGTACCTAGATAGATTAAATGAGAGTGTAAAATGGTCTTAGGTCACAACATGATAAACTGTTCCAGGAATATAACCTGAACATGTCAATTGACAATCACTAAACACAGAGTAATGAATCTGCATCAAGTTCAGGACTTCCATTCTCAATCTGGTCTATAAGTAGTAAAATATAATATTTCTTTTAAGCACTGTAACGTGTGACATTACATTTATATAGTGACATTACATATTTGTTTAATTACAATGTGTAATGTTGGTGGCATGGGTGGCCTAGCGGTGAGAGTGCTGGCCTCTCACCGCTGTGGTCCAGGTTCAAGTCCCGACTCAGGCATGGATTATATGTGAGTTGAGTTTGTTTGATGTGTTCTTCTTTCCTATGCCACAAGGGTTTTTCTCCGGGTTATCAGATTTTCCTCCCTCAGCAAAAATGAACATGTGAGCCGAGTTGTGTGCAAAATATTAAACGTAGAGGTAGTGAGTGTGAGTGAGTCTCCCCAACTGCGTTCAGCTAGAAGATTGAGACGTAAAAAAAGTTATTATTATTATTATTATTAATATTATATTAATTAAACTGGAAACTTTTTAAAGCATAATTTTAAATCTTTAAATTGTTATTACATGTAAAACAACCTTCGTTTGCAGATTGGCAAAAGGCATGTCTTAATTTACCTGCAGTGAAGGAGAGAAGAAATCTTATATACTCCCTTCCAACCAGCGGAGGGAAAACACTTGTCTCTGAGATTCTTTTTCTAAGAGAACTGATAGAGCACAAGAAAGATGTAATCTTTGTGCTGCCATTTGTATCTATTGTACAAGAAAAAGTAAGTGTAACAATGCCAACTATTCAAAGTTAACATAAATATAAGAGGGGCTAAAGAAATGCTAAAGCTCGAAACGTCAGTAAGTTTTAAAGTTAACATTTTTTTACGGTGCTACAAATTTCTTTTACCTATTGTCTATATCAAACACGGATGCAGCCTATACTAGTTTACTCGCTAGTTCATTTATATTAAAGAGGGGATGGTTTGAAGTTGTGATATGTGTTAGTAGTCATCATGAAATACAAAAAAAACTGTTGATATTAGTGGACCTTCAATAAATATGTACAATATTTGTCAAAATGTCTTTTGGTAGGGTGTACAATATTTATTTATACTTTGTTTAATGTTCAAGGTTAGAAACCTCACCCAGTTTGCCGTTGATCTGGATTTTGTCATTGAGGAATATGCTGCAAGTAAAGGGAAGTTTCCACCCAGAAAAAGAAGAAAAAAGAGAACTTTGTATATAGCTACTATTGAAAAAGTATGTCATCAACAACATCAGCACATTGATTTATTCACAGGCAGCCCAAGCAATTCACTTTTACAGTAGAGATATGTGAGGAAAAAATCGATATTTTTTATTGAAATAAAT
>JAUPMH010137905.1:0-14918 GCA_032270665.1 Metridium farcimen
GAATGAATGAATGAATGAATGAATGAATGAATGAATGAATGAATGAATGAATGAATGAATGAATGAATGAATGAACGTAATTTAACCACGGTAATTCTCTTCAGAACCTACAAACAAAATATTCAAAATACATGTATATAATTTATCTTAATTAACTATTTAAAAAAAGACTATAATATAAAATAAAGAATCTCAAACAAAAGAGCCTGCTTTTCAAGAGCCGTGTGCAAATGCGCCCGCTATTTATAGTGTTGCTGGCTCCAAATTTACATCTCTAGCTATTTTTATTATTTATTTAGTTTTTGTCAAACACATGATCATCCCAGTCGGTTCCTACAGTGTGACGTTTATTTAAAAACGCCAAAAAAAAAATAGAAAATAGAAAATTAAACGAGACTTACCTGGAAGTCGTTTTATAGCGTATTTTGCTTTATACCGTTCTGTATGTATTTGTTTTTGTCATTCCGGTTCCCCTTTTTTTAATTTTTACGATAGGTAATATAACTGATAATAATGAAATTTGTAGAACCGTAAAAAATGTTGACTTAACTTTAATGACGTTTCGAGCTTTAGCCCTTCGTCGGAGTAAAACATTTGCTTATTTTCTACCATCAATAGTTCAATTCAAAAAAAAACCCAGCAGATCTAATCTCGCGTATATATTAACTGAACTATTACGATTTACAACCGACTCATCCAATATTTCCAGTGTTTCATTTATTTCATTTTAATTATTTTTTAATTTTTACATGCTTATATCTTTAACGCACCAATCTTTTAAAAATTATACATTCACATTAGTTTCCGTACAAATATACATACACACAAACGGTCACAAGTAATTTAGTCAAAAAACAAGGTATTGGCCGATATTTCATGTGTGCTTTGGATCCAAAATAATATGTTATTTTTTAATTATATGGTGGGACAGATGATATATAAAGGATAGTCCCTTCAATAAGTAGAAAGGCTCATTTAATCCCTTGACATTTAATTTGTTTTATTATTATTAGTTTCAGTATTGAGGTAGAGCTCAGCATGAACACATGTCTACTTCTAGTCACTCCACATGCATACAAACATTTACAAAGCTGATAATCAGCTCTCATGAAAAAACTGCATATCCACGTGGCCCATGTGTGTATTTTACTCCTAATTCTATTCTCATTTATTTACTTTTTCACTTGCCTTGTAAAAACATAGCGTTCCTCTCCGTTTAATTTGAGCCGTTTTCTCATTTATATATTTAGCCCAAATAACATGTTCATTTTCTAAACTGATTAAATGTTTAAAACGAGTAAGGAGTCAGCTCTAATTTTGGTAATTGCTCATTACCCTAAGATCCTGAACTTGTTCAACATAGGATCTTAGCCAAAAAGTCGTTCTTATTCATAATGGGACATTATTTTTATATATACTCTTAACAATAATAGACGATATACGATAGCCAAGAGAACTGTTTGTCCTTCGTCAACTCTTTAGGAAATACATCCTTTGTGTTGGCCATAAGCTTCCCAGCCAATCACAGTCTTTGCTGACATTACATAATATATACTGATTTTCCAGACAGAATACTGTTTTGTGAAACGGTCAAATACCTAACTAAGTAAACAGAATCTTTATGAGTTCAAACGAATCAAAAAACATTAGTAGCAGTTAGTATAGATTGTATATAAAGCGGCTATTCTTTTAAACATCATGCAATTTAATATATACAGAGCGACTTAGTTAACATACGGTAAACTGATAAAATACGGATCAGATCGTTTTACTAATAATCAGTGTTAAAAGATTAAAAACGTGAAAAGGATAGTACTTTTCTCGACTTTTTCAATTAGGAATAAAGATTTACATTTCTATTTAACATTATATGTTTATACTGGTGGGAGGATCGCGTCAATATTTTTGTATATGAGAACGGCGCATCTATCACAGCACTTTTCCCTCTGACTGATATCTTACCAACGTATATATTTCCGTCCGTTGTTATCTCATCCGTACTGATGAAAACTTGAACCAAATCACCAGCAGTTAATATACTGCTTCAAACAACTTGATCAGGCCATATACACTACAAAATCCCACATGGGAAACGAAACTCGTTAAGAAACATTTAAAAAAAGAAGAATATATGCTTCATTTTAGATTAAGCTGCGGTTTTTGAGGCAGTTCAAATACTATTAAAATGCATTTTAATAACCGACGTTAAATACCAGTAATCAAACCAGCACCCACTGCTGGTTTTTCTAGTTATATTTTACTGATCTAAAAGGGAAGTTAGCACATGGTGAAACTGGTACAAATAGCTCACTAGCAAACATATCGTTGTCTTCTGGCATATATTATCTCAGAGTGGGAGTCTAAGACCTCTTAACAGACATTGACGGTTTAAAAGAGGTGTAGCATTTTTTGCAACAACATGCAACTTACCCTTGTATTATAACAATACACTGCTTTTCAAGGCGATTAAAACTATGTAAAATAGATGTCTGACGGCGGGTACAATCTCTCTGAACTGCATAGTCTGAGTGATTCAATTAAGAAAGAATGAAAACACACTTTAATTGAAGCATATAATACAAAAGTTGAAATTTTTGTCAGATATTAGAAAAGTATTCCTAGAAAATACAATTTCCATGTATGCTAGCTGGAAGAAAGACAAGTACCAACCCTAATGGCACGTGTCTGACACGTTTGACCAACACGATCGTCAGCTCTTTTGAAAGGTGTGTCTTCGATCTATAAACAGGTGTTGCAAGTGTATAGACAGTACGCAAACATTGCGGAAGGCAATTGTCCATTAGTCCAGAGCTTTGCAATAATCAACCATTGTTTTAAGCACATGGTACGGGATGGAAAGTTTCACTTCTAACCGAACTAGACAGCATTCCGTTCTTGGAAACTTAAGAAAGTGTATCAGGATAGACCCTGTAAGCTTTTGATGTGCACAAACACTTGAAAAACGTATCTGATAAATGCCTTTCGTGTGAATTGCACAACCGTTTCATGCATCAGGATTTGCAAAAGCTCCAAGACAATAGGTCCAGTATTTGACTTCGTGTCAGACAGCACAATTGAATAACACTGACCTCCCTACTGTCAAATGAACAAATTAAAAGTAAATCTGTCTTGGTATTTTGGCGGGAAAAGAATCCTGATTTATTCAGACTGATTGCAAGAGAACACTTTATTTGTGTTACTAGGCCAATCAAAAATGTTGTTATTTGATAACAAAGATACTTCATATTAAAAAAGTGCAAAGAGTGGTCGGAATATAAACAAACCTAAGAAGAAAATTTAAACATAAAATTGATTTTTAAACATGTCTCCAACTAGGTATCTTCTAGATGTAGTTTTGTTAGGAAGAGCGGTTTTCTTAATTAAAATACACCATTTGTATCTTTAGAGGTTTCAGTCTAGCAAAATTGCAATAACAACACTAATAAAACAATCCCGAAGAAAATTACAATATATTCTTGGCATGGGTAACATGATTACTTCATTTTCTTAATTGCGTTCTTCACACCTGTTGTAAAACGAAAAATTAACTTTACAATCATGATCTAAACGACTAGTATTCACAACGTTAACATTATCTGTAGTGGGGGTTGCATTCCTGAGTCCAAACTTTTTTCCATCTAGCAACCACCAGCTGTGAGAGCATTCCTGTCCATATGAGTTTAAGGTGCTTACAAAAACATAGATTGTTATATTAAAACCTGTTAGTCTCCCCCCTGTCGATAGGACAATTGCCCGGGGGTTCCGAGAATGGGTATGAACTGAGGACATCGTCTACACAACTGCTCACAGTTATGTAACCTCTACAGACTTTGGCAGATTTTATCGAATATAAAACAAGCTCCCCTTAAACAAACACCCTTTTTACTCCTTCATAAGCAAGAATGTAATGAGATTCATATCTGCTTTTGTTTACTTCACAATGGATACTTGTAGGACGAATGATTGTTTGTTATCGAAGGTGTCAACCAAGACACCTCTGCCCAAGTAAATGCGTTAAATCTGTCGCCTACTCGAAGTGTCTAGAATTAGCGCTTCTATGAAAAAAAGTTGCCTTAGTGTTCGATAAAGTTTAGCCATCATCTTCCACACTTTTGAACCGGATATTCAATGAATCCCTCGAGTTTCAATTTCTTTGATAAAATATGGAGAGACATGCCATTGTGTTTCAGCTTAAATATGCAAAGGTCATTTGTGACGTTTTCGATAACGAGGTTTCGGCGACCAATCAGCATGCGACTATTCTATTCGCTTGGCTTAGCCCGATAGATGTATGTTCATGAAGTATTATTCGCAGGGGCGAGGAAAGATTTGTTGATCGTTGAAACGAAGTTACGAATACAAAATTACTCCATTGGAACACAGGAAAAGCGCTTATTTCACCAGGTTTAATTTCATAAAGCAGTTGATTGTGATTGTTGGTCAAAGGAGGTCTTCTTACGTGGTACAAATTTCCACACAGCTCTGCTACCAAAAGCACTTCAACAAAGGCCATGGCGACTTGAAAATTTAAATTGCTATTTCTAGATAATCATGAGTACAGCCAAGAGAAAGAAGCGTAGCTCAAGGTATGTTCGACCTTTCGAAGTATAATATAACTACTGTAAAACTTAGGTATAGATGTTTGAGAGTAGAGAGAGAGTATTAGAGAGCAATGTTGAAGTGTCGGAGCGACCAAAAGCAGATATAGTCTGACCTTCGGAGCAAATCAGCGAGAATGACCGATTCGTGCAACGAAGGCCAAGAGCAAACCAAATGAAGTCCTGTGTGCTAAAACGACCATCAATACATGGCCATATTGAGAGTATTTTATCATTGTCAACTTGAATATATTTGCTGTACTTGAATTGAACGTAGAGACGCCATCGGCGTTTAGCTTTAGGGAAATGTGGTTCAGGTAATGGTCCTGTAAACAGCACCATATATCAGTAATATTTTCTACACTTGACCCAGCATATAAACACTAACAAACCTTTGGATTTGCCCTTTGATTTTCCTGGAAAATTGTACAATGTTGTAGCAGTTGTACATTGAAAGGCATTGTCGTAACATATAGAGCTTACATGTATAAATATAATCTTGGGTGGGTGGAAGGGACAAAAACGCGCCACAAAAATCTACACCGATTGATACTCAGCGCTAGAACTTGTCGATTTCGTTGTCGATTTCACATGGAAATTGAACACTACAACAATCAGCTGACAAGCGATGTTCGACTGTTAAGCGTATGGATACGTTCAGACGATTGTACTATATGGAAAACTGCGTATGTTTGAGTGGTACGCGGCACATCTAGTGACCTTTGACAGCAGTAAAAAGAAGCTCTTGAGTTCTTTAGAATTAGCAGTTACACATTTAGCAATAGGAAAGTCTATTTAATTCAATATTGTCGATGGTTCAAGCGCTAGAACTGTTGTTTGAGCTTCCGTGCACGAGCATGTGCATCAAGACAAGATGTGGTACGTGCTTATCGAGACGCTCGACGGTGATGACGTTAACCTTACTAGATTCGTTTTGTTTCTATTGTAATTTGAATCGTACACAAAACTACCTAGAAAAACACATGATTTCGAAAAATGAACCGATTGAATAGTGCTACTGAAATCGGGTAAAAGTACGAGTGAATGTTTGGGTAAAATTTCGCTTTTATTGTTATGTTTGTACCGTGTTTTACTCCTTTGTACGTACCAGGCGAAATACGACACATCATCGATACCGTCCTAAAAAAAATCCTCTCGATGAAAATAATTTTATTTTCAAAGCGAAAATCCAAATGTTTTTGACAGTAAAATCGACGTTATGTTTTGTTTTCGATTGATGTTGGCGTAAGGTATCTTTGAACTGGAGAAAACTACAGAAAACGACCCATCGCAATAACAGCATTACCTAAATATATTATTCTCATCCTTAACGATTGAACCGCGCATCGCTATGTCGATTTAGAAAAGATTCGAGTAAAAAGGCCACTGATTAAATGAGCAGGACAAAAGTTGATATGAGCTCCAACCAAGATTTCGTAGGAGGTAAAGCCAGAAGAGAGTCCAAAACATACTTGAAATGTTTCGCACAATTTGCATATGCATTAAGCTGCCACAACAAATCGCTCTAGTTCATGGCGCTTGCACATGTCTTTTCATCTGCGGTTGTTGTCTCTCGATTCTTATGTTAATTCGTGTCCTAAACATTTTCACTATTATGTTACATTTATACAGAATGGAAATAAATTTGTTTGAACCTCTTTGGACATCATTTCATGCATCATGTTTTCTCATTAGTCTTTTCTGTTACGTGTCGAAGGTGCTTGAACGGTACATCAACAAGAGAAGAAAAGAAGAGAAAAGAGACTATGGCTCCCCCATTTGGCCTCCTAGCTCACCTCTCTTCACGAAAGATAAACAGCTATTGTCACAGCGTGTATTTTTCTACATGCCTTTGCTTCATAAAACTTCAAATTGTGACTGCCTTGGTTTCTATTCACGGGGAGTAGGGATTTCCAAACAAGATTAATTTCCTGTCTCATGTTTATCAAAATCTCAACATTCAACTCGTTTTTTAAACCCCATTATTTTCAAACGAAATTGTACATCGATGAATCCCACGGTTTCAAGTATTGTTTGTGCACAACTTTCATATGTCAAATCGAATTATCGCTTTAGAGGTTTGTAGTGTAATATTTATACTTCGACGGCATTTATTTTGATGTATTTGGTCAAGGCTTATAAATACAAGTGTATATTTGAGTGTTGTATCTTCGGCACTTGTTCAAGAAGGATTTTGAATGGCAATATCAATCTATATAGTGTGTGGTGGCTTTGATAGTAGATTTCCAGAAAACAAATGAAAATGTCATCATGACGATTTCGAGATTTCCTTCAACATCGATGCACTACCGAAGCGGAATCAGCCAGAAAGTGTTTCTAAATGTGTACAACAAAAGCGTGGGGAGAGAGAAGGACTATTTTAACACAGGAACTCTAAAGAGAAAAACTGGCTAGGTACACATCGATTTTCGGCAGTACTACAGCAAAACCAATACAGACAACCAAACTCTATCTTCTTAAATGTCCTCGAACGACGAATCAAAGCTGGATCTAGATCGCGAGAGAATATTCTTAAACCTACTCACTAATATTGTACTATATTATTAAGTAGGATCACGAATTATTTAACGGTGAAAATGTTTTCGAAATCGGTTTTTATATGCTCCACCCCAAATCGCGTAAACGCACAATTTGTCAACTGTGATATTGCTTTGAAAGTTGCCTTTTTAAAGAACTCTTCAAAAGCCCTTCAAATGTTAATCGTTATAGAAAGTGCTATCGAGTACTGTGGAACAAACGTGAAACTGTCTTCATATATTTCGTTGTTACCTTTACAACTGTATATTTATAATACTATTCTTTCATCTAATCTTGTATTCTAGAATCTATCAATATGTATTACATACTGCATTTAACTCTCAATGCTAATAATTGATTATTCCTGCCATGGTTTCAAAATTTCCATTGTTTATGGTTTTTTTATGGCATGTTTATTTTAGTATTTTCAACTTAAAAGCTTTTTAGTCAGTAACCTTTTTTATTTTTACAAATCCTTTTTAGGAAAACTGGCTAGGTTGTTTATAATTTATATGTTATTTATGTTTAAATAAAACATCAAACCTTTGTTACATTCAAAAAGGCCAAACATTCTGGCCAGCTAGAAAATGTAATCCCTCTTTATAAGAAAACTATTTTTTTTAGAATACAACACATGTATTTTGCATTTAGTTGTATTTGCAGTACAATACATATAACTGAAATAAAAGCTATAATGTCATTATTTATTATGCAGTTTTTAATTGATTTTTTATACTGAGGCCAGGCATAAAACATCTGCAAAAACAATCATGTCTAGATGGTACTCAGAATGTAAATTATTTCATAGCAAACATTATTGAAATAATACATTTCATTTAAGTGCTCAAATATGTTTTTAACAGACATGCCCCTGAAAAATATATTGATAACAACTGGCAGTAACCCAAAACACACACACTGTCTGGTATGCATAGCTGTATGCAAAAATTCCATGTGAAATCCTGGGATAGCACATCTATAACTCATTGCTTTGATTAGCTTCGCTTCATAAAATGATTATTCCAGAAGATATTCACTTATGCATTAGTTATAAGTAATTAGAGTTAGATTGAAGTATATTTGACAGTTTGAATGTTATGATGAAATACTTTTAGTACTTTGTGGTATGAAATTGAATGGTTTTATTAGGATGTGAGCATATGGAAATAATTTGCTGACCAAAATGGAACATACTGTATGGAATCAGTGATAAGCATGGGAAGTGCTTCCTGTGATTGTATAAGTAGGTTACATTGTCTGGTTGATCTAGGACAACATACAAACAAACAAAAGTCTTTCAAGACAAGCTTGATGTGAAATATGAGTAACCTAATGCATCTATTAAACCAAAAGACCATCAAGTAGATTGTTGTCATACCATAAAACCATAAATAAGAATGTTAAGGAATTCACAACATAGATTACTTTTAATATTAACACAACCCTCACCCCACAAGATATTAAGTCGTCTTTATTATATGATTACCAGTTAACTTTAATTCTTTAAACATTTAAAAGATCAGTGGGAAAATTGTTGCCTAGCAACGTGTTATTCTATCTTGTCTAGCCAAGGTGCACTTATGAGAAATTTTGACCACCATTGTGGTTCATGGAGGTCGACACATTAATTCCATCTTAAGTAATTGATTTATTGAAGCCATTTTCAAGGATTACAAGTAATTTTTATTGTCCTTTTGTGTGTGGTGCTATTAGAACATTCCACAGTATAGGTTGTCTTTTGTGCTGCTGATGTCAAAATTGATTAAATCATACCCAGTGATAATCTTAAATATGTCAGTGGCTTCATGGTTAAATTTCCTGTCCATGACAATGTCTAGGTTAGCTGGCTGAACATGTTATTAGGTGTAGATGTTTAGGATAGGCAATAGCCACAATGTTATTGAGGAATTAAAAGTAATGAGAGATAATCAAAACAAAACTTATCAAATTGATTAATTGAAACTTTAGTGTTTTAATTACAAATCTATTTATATATCTTTCATTTATCTCGTTTGATTTCAATTAATCTTTAATTTTTCTAGCTTGAAAGGATCACTGAACCCTTCAAAACGCCACAGAGATCGATTCAATGTTGAACTTGACAACTTGGCCAAGCTCCTACCCTTCCCAAACGATGTCATTCAAAAGCTTGACAAACTGTCTATCCTTAGACTCTCTGCCAGCTATCTTAGAGCTAAAAACTTCTTTAAAGGTGAGTGAATACCACATGGAAGTGAACTACACCTTGTTTCAGAAAGGTTGGGTCATGTACTTTGCTTTCCTTTGACGCGAATGGTCACTTTATATTTTTAACTTACCCGGATTTTTAGTATGAAACCAAATACAACAAACGTAACTATAATAAGCCCAACAAAATCAATTCAAAATAGCTCTTACTTGCTTATTTTTATCTCCTTTGTCTTGGACTAGCCATAAGAGTAAATATTTGTGTCTATTTTGTCTCCAAATGACCACGTTTGTGCATATTTACGCTGGCAAGTCATTTCCCGCCTTTTTCACCTGCACGTCACATGACTGCCTGTGAGGAGACTGGCACTAGCCTCGAAAGTTTTTTGAAATACTATTATTAGGTAATTTTGTGCTAAAAGTGTTTATTGTGTCTTCTTTTTAGAACAACACTGGACAGATGCTTCAGAACAAGCAACAACCAAAGCCCTTGCCCAAAATGAGTTATCTTTTGAAGGGAATGGAGTATTTTCTAAACTTCTTCTTGAGGTAAACAAAAGCAAGTTACTCCTAATTTATTAAATTATTAAAGTAAGCTTTTTGGGCTTTTTCTAAAACCATTTTTAATTTAAATAAAACTTATGTATTAAAATTTCAGGCCTTGGATGGATTTGTGATCGTCCTAACACAAGAATATGAGTTGTTTTATGCATCAGAAACGATTCAAGAGTACCTTGGACTATCTCAGGTAAATCTCTTATCGTTTACTTTCAATTTGTTCTCAATAATAAAGTTCTTGTCTAACTGTTTTTTATCTTTGTAATTGTTTAGGCTAGTGTGATTCATCAGGATTTTATGAGATTTATTCATGTTGATGATCATGAACTGATAAAGAACAACCTCCAACAAAACTTAGAAGAAGATAAGGTGATGATGACGATGGTGGTGATGATGATGATATGATTTTGGTTATTGTGAAGATAATTATTCAGTGAAGGCGAGTTGATTATCAATGAAAAATAATCAAGACCAGGTCAAGGTCATTATTCATGGATATTCATTCATCCAGCCTGATCAGGATAATATTTTTTTAGTATAAACACATAGTAGGTGATTATTTCAAAAAGTGAAAACAATTACCATCTTTTTAAAAAAAAAAAACTCATTTCCTATTTCTAAAAAGCATGTGAAATGCTGTAGTTGAGTGTCAAAAAATAGTCCAAAGTTCTTGAACCAATCAGTGCGTACAATGTTCTATAACCATCTGCGTATTTATACTACTTATAATAATAATAATAACAACAATGGCTACTTCTTATATAGCCAGGGCTCAAAATAACGGACACGATGACCGTTCAAATACATTTTTGACCGGACATGTCCCAGTTTTGACCGGGCAAAACTGAAGTTTGACCGGACAAGTGCGAATTTTGGCCGGTCATTGTCTGTTGACCGCCAATTATTTTGAGCCCTGATAGTGCATTTCCAGAACTGCTCAATGCTCTTACTCAACGTGTTCGAGTTGAAGGTATATCAAGGCACATTAAGCTGCCACCATACAACCCATTTCTGAACACAGAGTTCTTTTACGCTCCTCAATGTTGTTAGGTTTTTTTTTTGAGAGAGAGAGACGGGACCTCCATTTTACGTCGCTATCCAAGAGGACGAGAAGTGCTATAAACCATTTGTAGATTTTTTAAGAAACAAAGGCAGCAACTTCTTCTCAATTATTTAAAGACCTTGAGTAATGGTCCGGCCGGTGTTTGAACCCAGACCTTCCCCACAGTAATCCAAAGCTCTATCATTTTTTACTTTGCTAAACTTTAAAAGACGTCTTTGTGTTAAAATTGCTAGTTTCTTGTGATTGTTTGCTATCAAAATTTAAAGGATTTTCCTAGCGCTTACTATCAACCAAACATCAGGACAAATTTGGCAATTTTTCAAAGCAAGCATGTTTTTGTACAGGCTGTTTCAGGTGATGTTAGATTCAAAGGGCTAAGTCTTATGAAATGATCATGCTATTGTTGATCAATAGTAATGTTGGTAATTAAAATTATGATGATGATGATAATAATTATTGTAATCATATTTGGCTTGTACAATTGATAATGGCATGGGTTAGGGTTACTGATTATGAACACATCCATTACATATACTATATGTGAATGGAAAATAATAAGCATCAAGCAAGATCTTTATGAATTTAGCAAATGTTAATAGGCCTTACCTTTTAAAACGTTTTGATTTTGTGCTGCTTTCAGAATATATTTATATTTAATTTGCATGTGTTAATATTTTTGCTAACATTTGTTTCATTTGTTTCAATTTAGAAAATCAAGATTTTAGATGATGAAAATGATGGGGATCCTGCAAAATCTCCCAAACTAAAAGATGAGGAAACCACATCAGGTATTAAAATAAAAGTATAATTATAATATACTACACAATTACAAATGACTATAATGTACATTATACACATATCAAGTTGTTTTTAGTGGCAGAGAGATCAGACAAAGGTCAGGTTAAGACTGATCTTAACTAAATTTACTTGTAGTAAAAATTTGTATGTGGATGTACTAGTTAGTATCTAGAAGTGTTTTTGACAAGACGTTTTCACATCAGAGTTGGTTCTTTTATTTCAAGGGAATTTCTTTTTAAAATTTTGCAAGATGTAAAAATACATTTTACAAGAAAAGTAAGAAAATTGTATATAGTAGAATGCTGTTTCGGTGTCATCTTGTTGCCATGCCTCTCTTGTTGCCATATGTACAAAGGTTTAAATAAATCATAAATATAAATTATTACTGGTATACAATCTTAACATCATATTGAAATAGTTTATTCAAATTGTTATCCTTAATCTGATGATGGTATCAGGATATAACACATCCTATTGCATAGTTCTACTAAACTGTCCTTGATTTGTAGATGTGTTATGATTGTAAAGGTTTGTGTTATCTTGAGAAAGACTTTTGGTGTTGTTGTCTGATGTTTGACATCCTGAGCAGAAGTCTTCTTCTGAAGATAATTCTGAAGATTTTTCTGCTAATGATGTTGAAACGTCCGACAGCAACACTGGCAGTCTTTCTCAAGACCATACAAACCAGGATGATCATAACACACCTACATCTGAGTTCATCCCATTCACTCTCATCCTTGATTTTAATATTTATAAAAATGTCTTGGTTTTTTTTATTTCTTTAAAACACTGACTTGGTCAGTCATTTTGACAAGTTTAGACATTTTACAAAATTAAAGTTAACTTCAAGATAAAGAATCCTTTGATTACATAGAATAAAACAATAATCTCTATGTTAAGTTTGTGGCATCCGTGTCCCCTGGGTCTCTCAATTACCATCAAGTGGTGTCTATTTGAGATTCTTTGATAAAACTTCAATGAAATTCTTTAATTAGGTGAATTATTATGCTCAAGCTATAAGGTCATCAATGTATAAAATGATGAACACAGTAGGAACACATACACAAAATAATAGCCTTGAGCCAAACATTTTTGTTATTTTTTGGCCAGCACTCAGTATGGGGCTTTTCATTCATATCTGTTATATTTGACTTAAAATGATATAATAGGCAAGGTCACACAATCAAGAAAAATAATGGGTGACATACCCCATGTAATATAAATGAAAACTAGCGCTAGCGAGTAAGCTTAAGTATAAGCTGTGTTGGTGTTTGATATAAATGATATAGGCAATTGAATGGCATTTGTAGTACCATTTACAGACTTTTGAGCTTTGGCCCTCTGTGGAGTATAAATATACCTTTCAGTATTCATACAAATCTGACTTTTTTTTGCCAAACTTGGCAACTTTTGTATATTTGTGTTAACTAAACTTTCTTTAACTAACAAACAGAGACAGTGGTAGAAATTTACCATCAAAATACTTCAGTTTTATTGAACGTGTGTATAGAAATAAAACACAGCTCATGCAAATGTTAGATCCATTCAAATATAACATCACTAATAATAACATTTCAAATTAAAAACCCTGATAAGGGGCACTTGGAAAATAGATTTAAAACATTGATGCATTTATTACTTCTAACAAATTATGAAAACATCAACATACACAACATCTTTGGATATATATATAACTTTAGTAAATTGTACATTATATGAGTACACATTTTTGCTTTTTATTGTTTTATTTTGCAAAAATAACCAAAATGAATAAAGGGGCTGAATTGTGACAATCATTCAATGTCCCTGCTGTGGAGGGCATTCAAGTTTACTGAATCAAGTCTAAACTTATCGCTTGGCCAAATATTTCAACTTGGCATTTGAAACTGTTTTTTTAATGTGCTGCACCCTTGCACATGTTTTCACTTTGAATTTTATTTTAAGCTGATGTCACTTTTACAAATGTAGTAAACACATTTTCATTTGATATTGTATTTTTTATTCATTTTTTTGTATGTTTTTTATAACAAATGGAATGAACATGTATACAAAAATCTTAAAATAGCATCAATTTAATTAGCTGTATGTTTACATTGTTTAAATTATTTTATGTTGTTGCTCAGATTTTCATTGAAAATTCATTATTCTCGTTTCATTTTATTATCAAAACAATAATTATATTGTTGTTAAAAGCTAATAATTTTGGCTTTCATCTTTCCTTTTATAGTATGTTATCAATCATCATTCCCACTTAAAGAATCAAAAATGTATTGAATATTGCTGGAGCACCATTTTTCAGAATAACAATTATGTTAATAATTTATATAATAAATATAACTTTATTTTCTGTTTGTGTATAATACAAGCTTCAAATGTTAGATTACATCATAAAAATAAAATATTGCTTGTTTAGGTTTTCTTAGATTACAAATCAGCGACTTTTCTTAAATTGCATTTGGTTTTCTTTTTTTTTATTACATGAACTTTTTTTGCTAATCTGGTTTATCTAGGTATATGTAGTAATTATATGCTACAGTGAATTGTATATTAGAATTTCGAAATTGCTCCAAAATTATTACATGTATTACCCATAAACTGTAATAATACTTATTTTTTCAAATTGCTGAGCTGAATTTAGTTTTATGACATTATTTAGCTTTGAAAACTAAGTTTAAAATCAACCTTCTTTAATTTTAAACATAATTTCATTTTAATTTGCCATATCTATTATTATGGTCCTTAATTTGTAAACATAATTTTGTTTTGAATATTGTTGCTTAAATCATTTGGCTAAAACCAAAACTGCTTATGGATGTTTGTTTTTAATTGATTCGTTTTAATATTTGATATCATTGTGTTATTCAAATCTGACAATGAAAAAACATCCAATCAAGTAAATCTTGCTGGAGGTCATAATGTAAGATTTATTGACATTGTCATAATTAAAATTGCCATTATGTCCTGCTGAGAATTGTAGATCTCCTGCTGAGAAATGTAAATTATTTAGATTTTTAGTACAACAGAGCTTACATAGAGTATATACTAAACAACAATGCTATATATGGAGTTTGCTGATACGTCTACAAGTATTATTAACAATTATAAAATATTTGATTTATTTCGCGCGCTCTGATTGGCTGAGAAGCGTTCTCTATAACTCAACAGTGCACGGAGCG